>PVJI01007375.1:0-78745 GCA_004026765.1 Micronycteris hirsuta | reverse complement strand
TCCCTTCGCTCTGCTCCTTCTGGTTCACCAAACTTGATGAATGTATCTTCTTTAATTCCTTGGTTGTCGGACTTCCTCTCAATATGATTTTCTGTCAGATTTGGCTGCGTTTGGATGTGTAGATTTCTTTTTTTTCCCCTTGTTTGGTTGTGCGAGGCGGTACGGTGCATTCACCTATGCCGCCATCTTAGGAAGTCCCAGAATAAAACTTCTGAGATAAAAAACACACTAGGAGGAATTACAAGCAAGCTGGATGAAGCAGAGGACTCATTTAGTGAGCTGCAACACAAAGTAGAAAGAAATACCCAGGTAGAGCAGCTGCACACACAAAAAAAACCAAAAAACAAACTAAAAAAAAAAATAAAGATAGCTTAAGGGAACTGCAAGACAACATGAAACACAATAACATTCAAATCACAGGAATACCAGAAGGAGAAGAAAAGAAGCAAGGAAAAGAAACCTTGTTTGAAAAAATAATGACAGAAAACTTTCCAAACTTGGAGGGAGGGAAAACCATGCAAGTTCAGGAAGCACAGAGGGTCCCAGTCAAGATGAACCCAAAGAGGCCTACTCCAAGACACATCATAATTAAAACGCCAAGTTTTAAAGGCAAAGAGAGAATCTAAAAGCAGCAAGGGAGAAACATGAAGTAACATACAAGGAAGCTCAGATAAGGCTAACATCAGATTTCTCAACAGAAACACTACAAGCTGGAGGGAATGACAAGAAATATTACAAGTAATGAAAAGCAAAGGCCTGTAACCAAGACTACTCTACCCAGTGAGGCTCTCAATTAAAATGGAAGGTGAAATAGGGAGTTTCCCAGACAAAAGAAGACTGAAAGAATGCACCTCGACCAAACCAGCACTGCAAGACATGCTAAAGGAGCTGCTGTAAGTAGAGGAAGGAAAAGTGAGAGACAGAGGAACATGGGTACAAACAGAGTAAAATGGCAATGAATAAGTACCTATAAATAATACCCTAAAATGTAAATGGATTAAATGCTCCAATCAAAAGACATAGGGTACCTGAATGAATAAGAAAACATGACCACATATATGCTACCTACAAGAGACTCACCTCAGAGAAAAGACCTACACAGACTGAAAGTGAAGGGTTGGAAAAAAGTATTCCAAGCAAATGGACAGGAAAAATAAAATCTGGTGTAGCAATAGTTATATCAGACAAAATTGACTTCAAACCAAAAGCCATAAAAAGAGACACTTAAAGGACACTTCATAATAACCAAGGGAAGAATCCATCAAGAAGACATAAACATTATAAACATACATGCACCCAACACAGAAGCACCCAAATATATAAAGAAAATCTTGGAGGACTTCAAGAAAGATATAGAATGCAGCACACTTATACTAGGGGATTTTAACAATCCACTGTCAAAAATGGATAGATTTTCCAAACAAAGTATCAACAAGGATACAGCGGCATTGAACAATGCCCTAGATCAAATGGACTTAACAGATATATATAGAATGTTTCATCCCAAAGAAGCAAAGTACACATTCTTTTTAAATGCATGTGGAACATTTTCAAAGACAGACCACTTAATAGGACACAAAAAAAAGCCTCAACCAATTCAAAAAAATTGAAATCACACCAAGCATTTTCTCTGACCACAAGGGATTGAAACAAGAAACCAACCTCAAGGAAAAAACTCAAACTCATGGAGATTGAATAGCATGCTATTAAACAATGAATGGGTTAATAATGAGATCAAGGAAAAAATAAAAGTTTCTGGAAACAAATGAAAATGAACACACAACAGTCCCAAACCTATGGGACACAGCGAAGGCAGTCCTGAGAGGGAAGTTCATAGTGACACAGGCCTACCTAAGAAGGATAGAAACATTTCAAATAAACAACCTAATCCTACATCTTCAAGAACTAGAGGAACAACCACAAACAGAGCCCAGAGTGAGTAGAAGTATGGAAACAATAAAGATAAGAGGAGAATTAAAAGACATAGAGACTAAAAGAACAATCCAAAGGATCAGTAAATCCGGGAGCTGGGTCTTTGAAAAGATAAACAAAATCGACAAGCCTTTAAGCAGACTTATCAAGAAAAAAGGACAGAGGACCCAAATAAACAAAATCAGAAATGAAAGAGGAGAGATTACAATGGATACCACAGAAATACAAAGGACTGTAAGAAATAACTATATTCTAAGATTTTGAAAACCAGGGTGAAATGGACAAATTTCTACAAAAATATAATCTCCCAAAACTGAATCAAGAATAAGCAGAAAGCACGAACAGACCTGTAACAGCTGATAGAATCCAAGCAGTAATCAAAAAGATCCCTGTACACAAAAGCCCTGGACTGGATGAATTCACATAAAAATTTTACAGAACATTTAAGGAAGAGCTAACCCCTATCTTTCGGACACTATTCCAAAAAATCCAAGAAGAGGGAGGACTCCCAAACTCTTATTATGAGGCCAGCATCATCTTAATCCCAAAACCAGATAAAGACACAACAAAGAAAGAAAACTACAGGCCAATATTGCTGATGAACATAGACAGTAAAATCCTCAAAAAAATATTGGCAAATGTCAACCAGCAATGCATTAAATGGATCACACACCACATTCAAGTGGGATTCATCCCAGGGATGCAAAGATGGTATAATATTCACAAATCAATAAACACAATACATCACATAAACAAAAGGAAAGACAAAAATCACATGATCATATCAATAGATGCAGAAAAAGCATTTGATAAGCTACAACACCCATTTATGATAAAAACACTCAGCAAAGTGGAAGTACAGGGAGCATTCATCAACATAATAAAGGCCATGTATGAAAAATCTATAGCCAATATCATACTCAAAAGGCAAAAACTAAAAGATTTCCTACTAAGATCAGGAACAAGACAAGGATTTCCTCTTTCACCATTTGTATTCAACGTAGTATTGGAAGTCCTAGCCACAGTGATCAGACAAGAAAAAGAAATAAAAGGCATCCAAATTGGAATGGAGGAAGTCAAACTGTCACTGTTTGCAGATGACATGATAGTGTGCATAGAAAGCCTGATTGACCCCACCAAAAAACTACTTGACCTAATAAGTGAATTGGGCAAGACAGTAGGATTCAAAGTCAATATTCAGATATTGAAGGCTTTTTTATACAGCAACAACAAAATAACAGAATCAGAAATCTGGGGAAAAAATCCCATTTGCTGTAGCAACAAGAAAAAGAATATACCAAGGCATAAGCCTAACCAAGGAGGTAAAAGACCTGTGCTCACAAAACTACACAGCACTGAAGAAAGAAAGAAGACACAAATAAATAGAAGCATATACTGTGTTTATGAACTGGAAGAAATAACACCATCAAAATGTCCATATTACCCAAAACAATCTGGAGATTCAATGCAATGCCTATTAAAATACTAATGACATATTTCACAGATATAGAACAAACACTTCAAAAATTTATATGAAACTATAAACAACCCTGAATAGGCGCAGCAATTTTGAGAAAGAAGAACAAAGTAGGAGGCATCACAATACCTGATATCAAACTATATTACAAGGTCATTGTAATCAAAACATTCTGCTACTGGCATAAGAACAGACACATAGACAAATGGAACAGAATAGAGATCTCAGAAATAACCCCAAATCTCTATGGTCAATTAATATTTGAGAAAGGGAGCAGAGGCATAAAATGGAGTAAAAATAGCCTCTTCAACAAATGATGTCGGGAGATTTGGAGAGCTGCATGCAAAAAAAAAAAAAAAGAAACTTGACCACCAACTTGCACCATACACAAAAATGAATTTGAGGTGGATAAAAGACTTAAATATAATTCACGACACCATAAAATTCCTAGAGGAGAAGATAGGCAGGAAAATCTAAGACATTCCAAGTAGTAATATTTTCAGCAACAGGTCTCCTAGGCCCAGGGACATAAAGGAAAAAATAAATAAATGGGGCCTCATCAAAATAAAAAAGCTTCTGCATGGCTAAAGAAAACAGTAGTAAAATGAAATGGGAACCAACCATATGGGAAAACATATTTGCCAATGATACCCTGGACAAGAGTTTGATGTCCAAAAAATATGAAGAACTCACAAGACTCCACTTGAGGAAGACAAACAACCCAATTAAAAAATGGGCAAAGGACTTGAACAGACACTTCTCCACTACTCCAAGGAGGACATACAGAGGGCTTAGAGACATATGAAAGGATGCTCAGCATCACTAGCTGTCAGAGAGATGCAAATTAAAACCACAATGAGATACCACCTCACGCTGGTCAGTATGGTCATCATAAACAAATCAACAAACAACAAGTGCTGAAGAGGTGGAGAAAAGGGAACCCTAGTACATTGTTGGTGGGAATGAAGAATGGTGCAGCCATTGCAGAAAACAGTATGGAATTTCCTTAGAAAACTAAAAACGGAATTGCCTTTTGACGCAGCAATTCCACTGCTGGGATTATAAGAATTCTGAAACACCAATTCAAAAGAGCCTATGCACCCCAATGCTCATAGCAGCACAATTTACAATAGTCAAGTGCTGGAAGCAGCCTAAGAGCCCATCAGTAAATGAGTGGATCCAAAAACTATGGTACATTATACAATGGAATACTACACAGCAGAAAGAAAGAAGGAGCTCCTATCCTCACAACAACTTTACTGGAGAGCATTATGCTAAGTGAAATAAGCCAGGTAGTGAAAGAGAAATACCATATGATCTGACCTATAAGTAGAACCTAACCAACAAAACAAACCAACAAGCAAAATATAACCAGAGACATTGAAATAAAGAACAAACTGGCAGTAACCAGAAGGGTAGGGGGAGAGGGATAATGGAGGAAAATAGGGATGATCCATCAAGGAACATGTATAAAGGACACATGGACAAAGCCAAAAGGGTAGCTTCAAGGGTAGCAGGTGGGGATGGGGTCATGGTGGGGTGAAAATGGAGTCAACTGTACTTCAACAACAATTTAAAAAAGCGAGTCAAATAAAAAAAATACTTAGAAGTTTTAATCTTCTAACTAAATGACATCATAAATACTACACATATTCTAAAAAATACATATATCATAGAGTATATCAACAAAGGATTGATATGGAGTTAGCCTTGGAAGGGTTTTATTCAACTTTACAAATGTAGCTCTAGATATAATTTCTTATATGCTTGTTGCTTTACATACTTTATCCCCAGTCTCTATAACAACCACCAAGACAGCAAGCACAGAATATCTGTATTCCTATTTTCTTGATGAGGAAACTGATACCAAATGTGAATAAATAAGTTGTTCAAGGTCATATGGCAGAGTGGGATTCAAATGCAGATCTGATTCCAGAGATGTCCCTTTTTATCCCACTGTCTCTCCAAATTTTACCAGAGCATTCAATATAGATCGATTTTAAATAGTAAGCTACTACAAAGACATAAACTCCATTGTCTTTACAAATATTGAGTTATGCACATAATTTTACAGGTTTATTTGTACAACATGAGACAATTTTATATACACTAGAAGTTTAAATTACTAACCTCCATTGAGAAAGAAGAATTTTGACATAGTAAGGTGGAAGCTAGACTGCAGCCCACTGCCTCCAACAGAAGTATCTATGTGGTTTTGGGTTCATGGAGTGAATCCCATCAGATTCATCAAAAACTCACAAAGTTCTTTTTTTAAAAGATTTTATTGATTGATTTTTAGATAGAAGGAAAAGGACGGAGAGAAAGACGGAGAGAAATATTGGTGTGTGAGAGAAACATTGATCTGCTGCATGCCCCCAACTGGCGACCTGCCCCACAACCCAGTCACGTGCCCTGACCAGGAATCGAACAGGTTGACCTTTCGGTCTGCAGGCTGGTGCTCATTCCAGTGAGCCATACAAGCCAGGACTCAGAAAGCTTTTTTTAAAGAGTTGTGTTGAAAAAATACTAGTAGCTTGGGCTAAAAGAGACTGAGACACTTCAAAATGAAAAAAAAAAAAAAAAAAGTCTACCTGAGGGTAGACTGTTTTGGATTGTTACAACAATGGACCCCAGTGAATTACAACTACCTGTGTTCATATCTCTTTACAATGTAAGTTTTCCCAACTCTCCTATCAAGAGATGAGGCTATTTTCCCCACTCTTTCAATGAGCTGCCCTGGTGACTTGCTTTGACCAACAGAATTGTGGCAGATGACATTGTTCAATTTCTAAGTGTAGCCTTAGGCTTTTCAGCCTCTTTTACCCTCTTGGAACAATGCCCTAAGACACAGGTAGCAAACACAAGGCCTGCAGGCTGAGTCCAGCCCTCCACCTTGTTTTATCCTGCCTGGCATCTTGCTTCTACCCAGCAGCAGAGCCGAGCTTTCGCTTAACTGTTAAGGAGTAGTTACATTTATACAGTCCTAAAATTATGTTCAGCCCTTTGAAGGCAACCATGAGGCTGATGTGGCCGCCGGTGAAAATGAGTTTGACACCTCTGCCCTAAGACCACCATGCCCTGAAGGCACCAAGGATAATAGACCATGGGAGAAAAAGGCCCAGCTGTCTCAGCTCCCTACCAGCTGAGAGGGTCCAGTGAGACCAGCAGAAATATCACCCAGTCAACCCACAGAGAATAATGAGAAATAGTAAATCTTTGTCATTTTAAACAACTCAGTTTTGGGTTGTTTGGTATGCAGCAATTGATAACTGAAACAAGTCTGTTCTTCAGTCTACTAGGATACCTTGGACAGAATTCTCAATTCTCGGAAGCTACATTAGACCAATAAATAATGCCAAACTAAATCATAATATAATATATTCATAGAATTGAAAATAAGAGAAGAAAACAATATTCAAAAACATTGCCTTGATTACAGTTTTTTTCAGATCCATGGTCTCATAAAAGGCTTTGTATACATGAATTCCTGACTACAATGGTGGCTCCCCATGTGGCCCCCCTCCTTTTTGTCTGGGACATGGTTCATTTTCCTTTGAATGGACATTGGGACACTGAGTAATGTGATTGTTCCTCTATTTACTGTGGTTCTGAAAAAAAAAAAACAACAACCCACCTTACTTACTTTATGGGTGAATCTGCCTGCGGAGTTATAGGCAAATAAGGAAATATTCATACACTTGTTCTTTTGTTCATTCAACATTTACCAAAAAAGAAAAAAACTAAACAGAAGTATTTTATTGATTCTCCTGTCCTGGTTCTCTAAAACAGTGCTTCATGCCTCACTTAGGGCTTCATTTGATTCATATGTTTTGATCTCTAGCTGTATTAAAAGTATAAAAACATTAATAATCATTTCCTTACTAACCATTCTTTTAGACTCTGTGTAGTACTCTGGCTTCTATGACTACACTATCCTGGATAGTCTTCTTTCTTTCAAGTCTCTATTCTAGGGTTCATTTTTGGTTTCATATCCTCTAACAATTATGTATTTCTTAATGCTCAGGCCCTACCTCTTCTCTCTGGCATGATATGAGGGTTGAACTGGGTCAGTAAGGAGTCTGAGTGAACAGATGATCAGTTTAGGAGGTAGAAACTAGGAGAGAATAACATGCTGATTCCAGGACAGGCAGCTAGTTAAGAAGTAGAGCCCTGGGAATGAAACTGAATGCAGAAAAGTACAAGTCACAGGAGAATTCAGAGGAGAAATTCAATCTAACAGAGGTGAGACAAGTGATGGGAGAGAAACCTGGCAACAAGGATAGTTCCAAAACCTGTGACTAAAATTATGGGAGCAGATCAGACGGGGAATTAAAGTGTGTAGATGAATCTGAGTTACCACAAATGGGTAGACTACTGGGGAATGTAAGAGTAAGATGGGTGAAAGTATGCACCTACAAGAAACCAGAAAATTCTGCTAAAGGAAATCAGACTCTCATCATGTTGTGCCTTCATTCTTACAAAAGCTTCCCAACAGATTCAATCATGATTCTTCTAATTTCAACCTAACTAACATTAAATCTCAGAGTAATTTTCTCTGAGTGCTATCTCTAGTAAGGTACAAATATGCTTAGGAAACAGTAAGTCCATGTTGCTTACTGTGTAAGGACTAACTCCCTATGTTGACTTCCAGTTTCCTCCATAATCAGGATTAATTGTTCATTTACAAATTTTTTTTCAAATCCAAATAATCTCTGCATCTTTAGTTACTGATTATTCTGGAAAGTTTTTTTCTTCACTTTCTTTAATAATTCCTATTTATAAACTAAAAATCATCTATTAAATTTTCAAATAAAAATACAAATATAATTTTAGGTCCTTCATTCATTTGGTCTGTCAGATACTTAGCTTTGGACATGATCAAGAATAATGTTTGGAAATAAAACTTCCTGATATCAAACTATACTATAACACTATAGTAATCAAAATAGCATAGTACTGGCATAAAAAGACACATAGATCAATGGAACAGAAGAGAAAGCCTAGAAATAAACTCATGCCTATATGGTCAATTGATACATGACAAAGGAGGCAAAAACATACAATGGGGTAAAGAGAATCTATTCAATAAGTGGTGTTGGGAAAACTGGAAAGATACATGCAAAAATATGAAACTAGACCACCTTTTTACACCATATACAAGAATAAACTCAAAGTGGATTAAAGACTTTAATGTAAGACTCTAACCATAAGAGTCCTAGAAGAAACACAGGCAGTGAACTCTCTGATCTTTTTCTTAGCAATATTCTTTCTGATATATCTCCTCAGGCAGGGGAACCAAAAGAAAAAAATAAACAAATGAGATTGCATCAAATTAAAAAGTTTTGCATAGCAAAGAAAACCATCAATAAAACAAAAGAAAAAACCCTACTAAGTGGGAGAAGATATTCGCCAATGATACATTTGATAAGAGGTTACTATCCAAAATTTATAAAGAACTCATATAATTCGATACTAAAAAACTCCAAACAATACAATTAAAAAATAATCAGAGAATCTGCATAGATACTTCTCCAAAGATGATATACAGATGGCCAACAGACATATGATAAGATGCTCAACATCATTAATCATCAGAGAAATGCACATTAAAATCACAATGAGATATTACCTCACACCTGTCAGAATGGCTATCATCAATAAGTCAAAAACCAACAAGTGTTGGTGAGGATATGGAGAAAAGGGAACCCTTTGCACAGCTGGTAGTAAAGCAGATTGGTGTGCTATATGAAAAACAGTATAGAGATTCCTCAAAAAATTAAAATGGAACTACCTTATAATCCAGCAATTCCACTTCTGGGTATATATCTGAAGAAACCCAAAACACTAATTGAAAAGAATATATGCACCTCTATGTTAATTACAGCTATTTATAATAGCCAAGATATGGAAGCAACTCAAGTTCACATCAACAGATCAGTTAATACAAAAGTGGTGGTACATGTATACAATGGAATATTACTTGGCCAAAAAAATGAATGAAATCTTACCATTTGCAGCAGCATGGATGGACTTAGAAAGTGTTATGCTAAGTGAAATTAGTCAGTCAGAGAAAGACAAATACCACATGATATAACATATGTGGAATGTAAGAAGCAATATAAATGAACAAACAAAACAGACTCAGGGATACAAAGAACAGACTGATGATTGCCAGAGGGGAGAGGGGTTGGGGGACTAGGTGAAAAAGTGAAGGGATTGAGAAGTACAGATTTTAGTTACACAATTGTCATTATCAATTTTCATGTAAAGTATGGCATATGAAATATAGTCTATAACATTATAATAACTATGTATGTCATTAGATTGGTACATGAAATATTGGGGGATCACTCTGTAAAGTATATGGTTGTCAAATTGCCATGCTGTACACCTGAAATTTATACAAAGTGATACTGAATTTAAACTGTAATTGAAAACTAAAATTAAAAAAAGAAAAGAACAGGGCTCTGGCTGGTGTGGCTCAGTTGGATGGAACATTGTCCCATACCAGAAGAGTTGAGGGTTCAGTTTCCGACTGGAGCACATGTCTAGGCTACAGGTTAGATCACCAGTCAGGGTGCATACCCAAGGCAAACAATCCATGCTTCTCTTTTGCATCAATGTTTCTCTCTCTCCCTTCTTCGCTCTCTTTCTCAAAAAAAAAAAAAAAAAAAAAAAAAAGAAGCCATGAAAATGTGTCCTCACATGAGGATTTAAAAAAAAGAGAAAGAACAGGAACATTAGCTATAATTTTAAAAAGAAATAACATTTCATATCCTTTTACTTAGCCATGTGACCTTAGGTAAGTTATTTAACTTCTCTGAGCCTCAGGTTCTGTAGAATGAGAATAGCAGTATTGTATCTATCAAAATATATGTGAAGAAGAATAGAACTAAAGTGTAAATGTTTGGTATTTTATTGAATACATGGCAGCTAAATAATAAATATCACTTCCCTTTTCTTTCTCCTTTTCCAAAGGCCTACCTTTCCAAAGAAAGTAATATTCTTTATTGAAATAAAATATAAAAAATATGAGCACTGGAAGAAGTATCTCCTACTAAATTTTACCTTCTCTTTTGCTTTTCTCATTCTGATTACTGCTGCAGCCAACTTTCCCTTCATATTCCTTCCCTTGGTTGCTCTTACCACATCTACAAAAGTCTGGCATTTTCAAAATAAAGCTAATGAGCTCAAGGAAGAACAAAGAAAATATAAAGGGCATAGATGCATTACAGCATGTGAGGTAGGCAAAAGTAGGTTTGTGGTTGTGAGTATGAAAAATATAGTTTATTCCTGTACTATTATTTATTCAGTTTTGTAATATTTGTGTTACAACTGTAATTCTACTTTTGCCTATTGCTCTATACTGACAAATCTGTGGTTCTATAATACCTCAACTGTGTCTTCCCTGGTTCTGTCTCATTCTTTTTTCTAGAAGAATTTAAAGAGAATATTTCTCACGTACCTGGGAAAGGCGTCATCTTACCTTCCACCCTGTGGGGGTATTCTCCTTAATACCTGTTTTTCTTTGCTATCAAGGGCAAAAATACAACCTCTTATTCTGTCACTTACCTAAGGCCCTCCCATTGAGGAATTTAGTTCCCCTCTTCCTCAGATCCCTGACAGGATTGTGGTGATTTACATATTGTCATTTCTCAGATAAGACTCCCATCCTCTATGTACTGTGAGAAGTTCAATCCCCCAAAAGGTCCATTTCAATTATGTAATTATAACATTTATACAGCAAGAATTGCATACATAAAAGGGGACTATTCTGTTCTCCTTCAACAGGAATAATTTACAATTATTATTCTATATAGTTAGACTAGGACATTATCAAAGTATTTAAATATAGTTAGAAAGGAAATAGAGATTTACAATAAGAAAACTATAGTAAATGATGAAAATGTTAGTATATTGTAGTAATTTGACCAATGAATATATGTTGATGAATTATGGCATTTTGGCAATGACTTTGTTGATACAGTAAAATAGTATAAATTTTGAGAGTCTGTAACTTAATGTCAATGTCTTGAAAAGGGTAAGTATTTTATAAATTTCTGCTCCCTTCTCATCCTCATCTTCCTTATTCAACTGCAATGATAGTAACATTTCCATAATACTAAAGTTATGGGGGAATAGACTAATAGTGAGTGAATAGTTAGTTCTTTTATTTCTTTTTATTTCTATGAGTTTTAATTGAGCAGAGAAGATTGAATAACTGTCAGCATTGCTGAGAATATTTCTTCCAGAAGTCTTCTAATTACCTCCTATAGTATGCAAGTAAAGAGCTTAGCAGCAACCTTGAATGATATTTGGATAATTCATGCAATGGCCTGGCATAGTGCCTAACACATAGAAAGTGCTTTAAAATTTGAGTTTCAGCCAAGATGGAGGCATAGATAGAAACCCTTTGCTTCCTTGCACAACCAAAGGGAGGATAATGACCAATATGACCAATCTAAAATCAATAAACAACCAGAAGTGCCAGAAAATCAAACTGCATGGAACTCCGACAACCCAGGAATTAAAGAAACAGTCAACCAGCCCAAACAGACCGGTAATATGGTGAATGGAGAGAACCTGCGGCAAGGCAGTGGACTGTGTGGGTGGGGCTGGCTGAACGGGAAACAGGGACTCAGAGTTGACTGTGTACTACAGAGGGGGTTGCCGAGATGGGAGAAACTCCCAGTCTCAGACGAGGGGTTCGTTGGAAAGTGGGGCTAGAGCCCAGGAGGCAAGCTGCATTATTCCCTCCCTGGCCACTCCCCCACAGACAGTGACACAACTCAGCAAGGAGGGTTGCCCTGCCCTGGTGAATACCTAAGGCCTCACCCCCTTACAACTTAACAGGTGTGCTGAGACAAAGAAATAGGGCCAAAATGAAAGCACAGAGCAAAACTTCAGAAAGAGAGCTAAGTGATGAGGAGACAGCCAACTTATCTGATGGAAAATTTAAAGTCCTGGTAATCAAAATGCTCACAGAACTGATTGCACTTGGTTGAAAAATGAAAGATACCCAAAATGAAATAAAGCAAAATATTCAGGGAACTAACAGTGACAGGAAGGAAACCAGGACCCAAATCAATGATTTGGAACAACAGGAAGAAATAAACATCCAACCAGAACAGAATGAAGAAACAAGAATTCAAAAAAATGAGTAGAGGCTAAGGAATCTCTTGGACAACTTGAAATGTTCCAATATCCAAATTATAGGGGTGCCAGAAGGAAAAGAACAACAGCAAGAAATTGAAAACTTATTTGAACAAATAATGAAGGAAAAATCCCCCAATCTGGCAAAGGAAATAGACTTCCAGGAAGTCCAGGAAGCCCAGAGAATCCCAAAGAAGTTGGACCCAAAGAGGAACACACCAAGGCACAACATCATTAAATTACCCAAGATTAAAGATAAAGAGAGAAACCTAAAAGCAGCAAGAGGAAAGGAGACAGTTACCTACAAAAGAATGCCCATAAGGCTATCAGCTGATTTCTCAAAAGAAACCTTGCAGGCAAGAAGGGATTGGAAAGAAGTATTCCAAGTCATGAAAGGCAAGGACCTACATCCAAGATTACTCTATCCAGTAAAGCTATCATTTAGAATGGAAAGGCAGATAAAGTGCTTCTCTGCAGAGGTCCAGCCTCTGCGGGTCTCTGGGTCCCCAAAGGAGGAAATGGCAGAGGCGAAAGGGAATGAATCCAAACACTCTCTCTCTGAAGTGTTGGAGTACAGTCAGGGCTCTTTGCTCTGAATGACACTCACAAAGAAGTTTTCTTTACTTTTATAGGGTTTTTTTTGTTGTTGTTTACAATCAGTTAAAGAAAGAGATGCATGTTACAAATCATCAAGGTAGAAGAAAGGCTGACATATGGACAATTAAAAAGACATAGAACATTTCAAACTTTTCTCATGCTAACAAATGGTTGTTTTGATAAGGAGAATTATCAATCAAATAACTAAGAACAGTATCAGGAACAAACTACAAATTTTCAGGCACTAACTAATGGCTAGACATATTTTAAAATCTAGATAGCTCTATGTTAGTAATTAAAGATTTTTTGTAGAAGTTAGTCTTTGTACTTTGAAATCTAGGGGAGATGGCACGCAGGCCAAGGCATTCCTATCTATTAACTGCTCCCAGAGTGTAAACATTTGTCAGTGACCTTAGGTGGTCTGCCATTCACCCAGGCCTCAGGATGGCCTTATCTGCAATTCTTTGAAATGTAAATCTTATTCACTACATTTATAACTTTTCACTAAAACTTTCTAGCTCATTAAAAAAACTTCTATCTTCTTATTTATCTAGTCTTGATAATAAACATTCCTGTCTAGTGTAAGGAGAGATAATAATTTTTGAGCTTCTAAGAGATAACTGTTTAAAAGGTATTTTTAGTAATGACTTCCTCCAGCCTTTTGGCAGCTGCTCTGCTTAAAGCCCAATTCTCTTTAACCCTTTCATGTAGGGGAAATGGCCAGGATAGTTAGGGGCCTTTTGTTTGCAAGTCATTTGTGCTAATTCTCAGTAGTAAAGTACCAGTATTCAGCAAAAGCAAACATGCAAAGAGTGAGACTTGTAGGAGAACTGCCAATGTTGCTTCTGCTGTGCAGATGCATCCTTTCTGTCCTGACCGTGTCATGGATCGGGTATAGGCCAGCTCTCAATACTTCCCTGATAAGGTCAAGTTAAAGGAGTACATCATCACCAAGCCCTTATTATATGAAATTTTAAAAGGACTTATCTAAGAAAAAGAAGATAAAAAATATGAACAGTAAAATGACAACAAACTCACAACTATCAACAAATGAACCTAAAAAAAAAAAAAAAAGAAAAGCAACAAAAACAAAAAATAAGCAAAGAACTAGAACAGGAACAGAATCAGAGAAATGGACATCACATGGAGGGTTTTCAGTGGGGAGGGGGAAGAGAGAATTGGGGGAAAAGGCACAGGGAAGAAGAAGCGTAATTGGTAGACATAAAATAGACAGGGAGAGGTAAAAAATGGTATAGGAAACAGAGAACTCAAAGAACTTATATGTACAGCCCATGGACATGAACTACATGTGGGGAATGCTGGGGTTGGTGGGTGCAGGGCAGAGGGTGGAAAGGAGGGAAAATTGGGAAAACTGTTATAGCATAATCAATAAAATATACTTAAAAAAGAAAGTACTTTAAAATTTTATTTTTTATTATTAATTCTTGATTTGATGAGAAATAATTTGGGAGGCATGCAAATTACAAATGGAAAAATATAGTAGAATATATTTGGTGATGTTAACTGATTATTTTTCCTGGTATTTTCTTGTACCCTATGTTCTTTTTCTCATTCAGCCAGTGAGTTTTTCATTACTTCAGAACAAAAGAATTATGTGGTAGAAAGAAAATTATCTTGGATTTTAGAGGGTAAAAAAAGGACTTATAGCCCTGGCTGGTGTGGCTCAGTGGATTGAGCACTGGCCTGCGAACCAAAGTGTCGCCGGTTTGATTTCTACTCAGAGCACATGCCTGGGTTGCAGGCCAGGTCCCCAGTAGAGGGTGCGTAAGACACAACCACACACTGATGTTGCTCTCTCTCTTTCTCCCTCCCTTCCTCTCTCTCTAAAAATAATAAATAAATAAATAAATAAATAAATATTTTAAAAAAGGAAAGGATTTACAACATAGACAATAGAATAGATGTAGGAGAATTCCCTGTTATATATCATCAAGGTAATAGCAAGGCCTTCTGTATCCTCTTCCCAAAATGAGAAAACATTCCCTGAACTAGGAGGGAGGAAAGAACTGGAGAGATAGCAAAGAGAAGTTCTCATTATGATAGCTTGAAATAGAAATTAAATTCCATTATTAAAAAATTTAAGAAAGTTATATTTCTTGTACACTTGAGTTGGTGAACTAAATTTTTTAATGGATAAATTGTTTATATGTGCACATATGATGACTTTAATGGTGAATGTAAAATGTGATCTGTGCTTTAGAAATTGGGCAATAAAGCTATTAAGCTTAAAGACACACACTGAGCAGCTTTGGATAAAAGTCTGAAACTTTGCAATTAACAGAGAGTTTCCAGTTCAGGTTTTAAAGAAAAGTGGAAACAAACTATTTGTTGAGTTGTCACCAACCAGTACTGAAATATGACTGAACAGGCATTAAGGTGACCTTGATATATTCCTATCATCCTAAGACTCAATGTCCTCAAATTAAACCATTTTTGCTCATGTGCTCCCACCCAAAGTCAGCTTCCTCTCTATAATTTTCTGTCCTTGTCAGGGGATTATCAAATTCCCAGGTTCAAAATTATGGATAATTTTTTATTTGTCCCATGCCAATGTTCCCATGATCAAGCAAAACTTTGTTTTGTGTTTGAATTGTAACTTCTGGTCCATTATCATCGCTACTAACCTAGACTAAAACTTTATGGTATGACTTCTAAATTCTAAAATAACTTCACAATTTCTCGTTTTAAATCAGCTCTTGATGTTTAGATCTATTCTGGTTCCACCACTAGACTATAGCTTATGAAAAGTCCATACCAAGTTCCTTCAAGTGGCTGCTACCATGTCAAATGAAAATTTAAGTAGCAGTGGGGATATAGTTTGTTGAACACTTGGTTTGGAGTCAAAAGACATGGACTCAAATTCTGTTTCTACCACTTTCTACCTATGTGACCTGGAAAAATCCTAAAACATCTGAATCTGTTCTCTTTCATTAAATAAGAATTATTTTTGTCTTATATATAATCAGGGTGTACTTCTGGGTGAAGAGTAGATGGAGCTGTACTGAGAATTCAATGAGATTGTGGATATGAAAGTATTTGATATGAGCTAGGAACTTAGTAATGTTTCTTTTAATTTCCTCTACCTGGCAATTTAAGATTCTCAATAATTTGGCCCTATTTTTCTTAACCGATTTACTTCCCACTACACTATGCCATTATTGAAGTGGTGGTATCCTCCTACCCCACACGTATACTCAACTCATTCTTACATACATGCCCTTTATTTTTGTACTACTTGTAATTTGGACTGTTCACCCTTTCTTCCCCTAATATCCAGATTTTATTCAACCTTCCAGAACATGTTTGTCCTGTATAAATGTTGGGGTCTCGTATCTACTACAATTCCTGTTTTATAATAGATCTGTAATACATATTTGTTAAAACAACTAAACAAATTTGCCCTATTAACCAAAGTTTAGGTTTCCCTATACTTTAGTCTTAAAAAACCTCTCCCTTTTTGGAACTTCTTTAGGACTTGTGTTCTGTATCATTCATGTTGGCACCCAATCATTTATTGAATTTTATTCTATGTATTGGCAAGATCTCCAAGGGCAGGGCTCACTTTTCTTTCTTTAGGTTCACCCATAGCATTCTGCAGTATCTTAATTAAAATCGTTGGATGATTAAATACTTTTATTATAACACAGCATATATAATTCTGCTCTTGGATCTAAAATTGAATTAAATTGCCTTTTAAGTTACTACTGAAAATTTAAAATCAAAGAATTTCAGATTTGGAATTGTCAACTATATTCTATAGCCACAAAGGCTTTTTAAAACACAATGATAGTGGTTTTCTGCTTCAAAATTTTTTTGGCTGTTGCTATGCTTCATCACTGCAACAATTTTGAATTAAGTAGTACTATCCACAAAGTTCATATTTTTAAAAAATGTGTTAATATCATTGGGATTGCATTGGATTTACATGTTAATTTACTATGACCTAGCATATTTACAGTATTGAGATCCATTTAGGTGTATATCCTTAATTTATTGAGATTTTCTGTTTAATGCTCTTCAGAAGAATTTTATTTTTATTATTTATATATGTCTTGTTCCACTTTCATTAAATTTATTTTTAGCTATTTTATATCTTATGTTGCTATTGTAAAAGGAACACCTAAATACATAAAATATATAAAATAAATAAATATATAAATATATAAATATATAAATATATAAAATAAATAAATATATATGAAGAAAATCTTGGAGGACTTTAGAAAGATATTGACAACAACACAGACATCTAGGGAATTTTAACACCCACTCTCAACAATGGATAGATCTTTCAAACAAAGAATCAATAAGGATATTGTGGCACTGAATGAGTCATAACAACAAATGGACTTAATTGATATATACAGAATATTTCACCCCAAAGAAGAAAAATATGCATTCTTTTAAAATGCACATAGAACATTTTCAAAGATAGACCATATGGTAGGACTCAAAACAAGCCTCAACAAAATCAAGAAAATTGAAATCATACTTAGCATGTGCTCAGATCACAATGGATTGAAAGTTGGAAAAGAGCCTCAAGGACAACACTCAAAAACATTCAAATACATGGAGACTAAATAACATGTCATTAAATAATGAATGGGTTAACAATGAGATCAAGAAAGAAATAAAAAATAATCTGGAAAAAAATGAAAATGAATACACAACAACCCCAAAACTATGGAACATAGTAAACGCAGTCCTGGGAGAGAAGTTCATAGCAATACAGGCCTTCCTAAAGATGATAGAAAACTTTGAAATAAACAACCTAACCCTACATCTATAAGAACTAGAGGAACAACAAAAAAGTTCAGAGTGAATAGAAGGAAGGAAATAATCAAGATCAGGGCAGATTTCAATGACATAGAGACTAAAAGAACAACTCAAAGGATCAGTAAGTCCAGGAACTGGCTCGCTGAAAAAATAAACAACAGCAACAAACCTTTAACAAGACTCATCAAGAAAAAAAGAGAGAAGACCCAAATAATAAAATCAGAAATGAAAGGGGAGAAGTTACAACCAATACCACAGAAATAACAAAGGACTGTATAAAATTACTATGAACAACTCTATGCCAAGAAACTGGACAACCTGAGCAATATGGACAAATTTCTAGAAAGATACAATATCCCAAACCTGAATCAAGAAGAAGCAGAAAGCCTGAATAAACTGATTAACAACTAGTGAAACTGAAGTAGTAATAAAAAAAACCTCCCAGCACATAAAAGCCCTGGACTAGATAGCTTCGCAGGTGAATTTTACCAAACATTTAAGGAAGAATTAATCACTATCCTTCTCAAACTATTCCAGAAAAATTCAACAAGAGGCAAGACTCCCAAACTCTTTTATGAGGCCAGTCCCATCCTAATTCCAAAACCAGGGAAACATGAAACAAAGAAAGAAAACTACAGGCCAATATAAATGATGAATATAGATGCTAAAACTCTCAACAAAATATTGGCAACCCAGATTAAAAAATTCATTAAAAAGATCATACACTATCACTAAGTGGGATTCATTCCAGGGATACAAGGATGGTACTATATTTGCAAATCAATAAATATAATACACCATATGAACAAACTGAAGGACAAAAATCACATGATCATACCAATAGACGCTGAAAAAGTATTTGATAAGGTACAGCACCCATTTATGATAAAAACACTCAGCAAAGTGGGAATAGAGGGAACATACCTCAACATAATAAAAGCTACATATGAGAAACCTACAGCCCACATTATACGCAATGGACAAAAACAAAAACCTTTCCCTTAAGATTAGAAACAAGACAAGTGTGTCTGCTTTCACCACTCTTATTCAACATAGTACAGGAAATTCCAGCCACAGCGATCAGACAAAAGAAAGAAATAAAAGGCATCCAAATTGGAAAGGAGGAAATAAAACTGTCATTATTCGTAGATGACACAGTGTACACAGAAAACCTTATGCAGGGGTGTCCAACCTTTTGGCATCTCTGGGCCACACTGAAAGAAGAAGAGTTGTCTTGGGCCAAACGTTAAATACAGTGTGACATGTAATCACAAAAACATCTCATAATATTTTAAGTAAATTTACAATTTTGTGTTGGGCCTCATTCATAGCCATGCTGGGCCGCATTCGGCCCATGGGCCTCAGGTTGGACACACCTGCTATAGTCTCCATCAAAAAAAGTTGACCTAATAAGTGAATTTGGCAAAATAGTAGGAAACAAAGTCAATATTCAGAAATCAATGGCATTTTTGTACACCAACAATGAAATATCAGAAAGAAAAACTAGGAAAAAAAATCGCATTTACTATAGCAACAAGAAAAACAAAGTTCCTAGCAATAAATTTAAGCAAGGAGGTAAAAGACTGTACTTGGAAAGCTATAGAACACTGAAGAGAGAAATTAAGGAAGATGCAAATAAATGGAAGCATATACCATATTTATGGTATTGAAAGAATTGGGTTGGAAGAATTAACATCATTAAAGTGTCCATACTGCCCAAAGCAATCTATAGATTCAACACAATTTCTATTAAAATACCGATGGCATATATCACAGATCTAGAATAAATATTTCAAAAATTTATATGGAGCCAAAAAAGACCCCGAATAGATTCAACAATCCTGAGAAAGAATAAAAAAGTAGGAGGGATCACAATATCTGATATCAAACTGTACTACAAGGCCCGATGTAATAAAAAAAAAGTCTGATACTGGCGTAAGAACAGACATGTAGACAAATGGAACAGAACAGGGGGCCCAGAAATAAACCCAAGTCTCTATGGTCAATTAATATTAACAAAGGAGGCATATAATGGAGTAAAGATAGTCTCTTCAATAAATGGTGTTGGGAAAACTGCACTGGTGCATACAAAAAAAAAAAATGAAAGTAGACCACCAATTTACACCATACACCAGAATAAACTCAAAATAGACAAAAGACTTAACTATAAGTCATGATACCATAAAATTCCTAGAGGAAAACATAGGCAGTAAAATTTCAAATATACTATGTAGCAATATTTTTGCTGATATATCTCCTAGGGCAAGGGAAATAAAGGAAAAAATAAGCAGGACTACATGAAACTAAAAAGCTTCTGCATGGCTAAAGCTTTTCAAAATGAAAAGGGAACACACTGCATGGGAGAACATATTTGCCAATGATACATCAGACAAGGGTTTCATCTCCAAAATGTATAGAGAAATTATATGACTCAAAACCAGGATGCCAAACAATCCAATTAAAAAATGGGCAAAGGACCTGAATAGACAGTTCTCCAAGGAGGACACACAGATGGCCCATAGACGTATGAAAAGGTGCTCAACATCACTAGCCATCAGAGAGATGCAAATAAAACCACTATGGGATAACACCTCAGACCAGTTGAAATGGCTATCATTAATAAATTACAAGTGCTGGTGAGAATGTAGAGAAAAGAGAACCCTAGTGCACTGCTGGTGGAATGCAGACTGTTACAGCCATTGTGGAATTTCCTCAAAAAACTAAAAACAGAACTGCCTTTTCACCCAGTAATACCACTGCTGGAAATGTACCCTAAGAACCCAAATCATCAATTCAAAAGAACTTATTCCCCACTATGTTCATAGCAGCACCATTTACAATACCAAGTACTGGAAACAGACTAAGTGCCCATCAGTAGATGAATAGATAAAAAACTGTGGTATATTTATACAAGGGAATACTACACAGCAGAAAGAAAGAAAGAAGGAACTCTTACCTTTGTGACAGCATTGATAGAACTGGAGAATATTATGCTAAGTGAAACAAGCCAGTCAGTGACAAATACCATATGATCTCACCTATAAGATGAATCTAATGAGCACAATCAACTAATGAATAAAATAGAACCACAGTGATAGAAACATGGAACAGACTGAGAATGACCAGAGGGGAGGGGAGAGGGAGATAATGGTGGAAATAAGAGGAAGGAATGACTCACAGACATGGACAACAGTGTGGGTAAGGGTGGTAGGATGTGTGGAGGAGGGCAAATGGGAAAAAATTGGGACAACGGTAATAGAATAACAATAAAAATAAAAAGAAAAAATTTAATTTTTGTAAGTTATATTTTTAAAAATTAAAAACATTTATCCAGATTTATCATAACTCTTTAAGGTTACTTTGCTTACCATTGATTTTTAGTCTTAATCTTAAAATTGTGTTTTATTTATTTATTTATTTTTTAAAGATTTTATTTATTTATTTTTAGACAGAAGGGAAGGGAGGGAGAAAGAGAAGGAGAGAAACATCAATGTGTGGTTGTCTCTCACGTGGCCCCCATTGGGGACCTGGCCTGCAACCCAGGCATGTGCCCTGACTGGGAATCGAACCGGCAACCCTTTAGCTTGCAGCCCGTGCTCAATCCACTGAGCTATGCCAGCCAGGGCAAAATTGTGTTTTATTTTGATGGAGCATATCTTCTAGTCAATATTTCAGCTAAGATTTGTGGGTGATACATTTTCTGAATCCATTCATGTCTGAAAATGTCTTATTTTGTCATTACATTTATCTGATAGTTTGTCAGATTATATAATTCTGTATTCAAAATCATTTCAATTTAGTACTTAGAATTTTTTTTTAATTTTTTTTTTGCAATTTGGGGTATTTTATTTGGATTCTTTATTTCCTCCTCTCAGTTCTTCCATTTTGTTTTTCTTGAAATCCCATTATGGGGACATGTAACTTTTGGGTGGAATCTTCAAGTCCTTTAACCTTTATTTCATACATACCATCTCTCTGACCATTTGTGTAGTGATCTTAGAGAATTTCAAAATTCGATCTTTGAGCTTGGGGTTGCTCTTGGGCTTTGTCAATTTGCTATTCATCCTTGAGTTTTTAATTTGTACTATCAAGTATTTCAATTAAAAAATATACCATATTTTTTCTCTCATTAAAGCCTGCTGCTCTTGTTTCATGGATACAACAACCTCTTTAAAAACATCTTATGATAATTGTTTTGTTTTGTTAAAAGTCTTTATATATAAATACTTTTATTTTAATGTCTTTAACTTGGTGTGTGTGCATGTGCTGCTTTTCTTTCATGGTGATAATTTCATCAAATGTTTGTTGATTGAAATCACAGTGGCTTTTGATTTTCCCTCTTAACCTGTCTGTGAATAACAATTGCCTCATCTGTAACAATTACGTCAGCTTGTCACTACTAACTTTGTGAGTTTTGCAGGATGTACTATCAAGATGTGACCTGAGCTAGTCTTCTGGGAATAGGGGCTCTCTGAGTATCACTGGCATTTGTGGCAGTAGCCTATATCTCTGGCTCAAAGGCCCACTCAAAATGCTCTCACCTCATGGTGCTTTGTCTTCTTGTGAACCTACTTATTTTTAATTGTACTGCAAACTTTGAGTGAAGATTCTTTGAGATCTATGATGAAATTGCCTTTCCATGGAGAGAACATGAATTTGCTTTTGCCAGATGTTTGGGGCACCTACCAGTACAGAATCATCCTAGGTCTAGTTCTAGGATTACCCAGCCAAGTAAATCTAGGCTGTAAATCTCTAGCAGGACTGGTCAGTGATTAGAGATGTATTTTTCCTTTTCCTTTCCCCCTTGCTTTGCTAAGTGTCAAGTTTCCACAGATCTCTAAACTTGGGAAGGGATAGATTTACTTCTAGTCTGCCCTTATCCTAAGAGTATAGCACTTTATGACCCTATGTTAATATTGAAAAGGTCTCCTATTAGACTCCTTGCCTTGGATAGGTCTTGAACATTGGATTCTGTCCTCCTTGCTTTGTGAGACCACTAAAACCAAATCCCAACTTTGTCTCGCTAAGGGCAAAAGTGCTTTGATATTAAGCTACAGGGCTGCGACTGGGGTGATACAAATCCTGGTCCTGCTTAGGTGCTTTGTGCTTAATTTTCTGGATTCTAGCAGTTCCTTTTGTCTTTATAGTTCTTTATATCATCTCAACCCTTTGAAGCATTTAAGAAGTTTGTATATTTTATGTACCATTGTTTTCAATGGGAGAGTTGGTCCAAATAACTGCCTTCTCTTACAGGAAATAGAAGGACTGCCTTCTCCTTGCATATGGTGGTAGTGGTAGTAGTGAGAGGAGTAGATGTCAGAACTGCTTAGGCTGCTCCTACTGTTTCAACCAACAACCCTCTCTTTTACCTCAAAGTCTCCTTCCCTTTTTCCCAAACCCATTTGTACATCTTTTCTAGCCATACACTCTTTTGTACACTTGGGGGCAAAAGTTTCCTCTTTCGATCCATTTCCATCTCTTATCTTGTCTTTTAGGTATTTC
Source organism: Micronycteris hirsuta (assembly GCA_004026765.1). Lineage (NCBI taxonomy): Eukaryota > Metazoa > Chordata > Mammalia > Chiroptera > Phyllostomidae > Micronycteris > Micronycteris hirsuta. Next base: position 55,287 of record PVJI01007375.1, on the reverse strand, counting down.
TTTTACTTTTATTTTTTAAGTTTTTTTTATTGTTGTTCAAGTACAGTTTTCTGTGTTTCCCCCACCAACCCAGCCCAACCCCTCAGCCCTTCCCACCTCCCCCCTGTTTCCACCCCACCCTGTTATTATACATGTGTTCCTGCAAACACTTCACCCTTTTCCCCTGAAATTCCCTCCCCTCTCCCCTCTGGTCACTGTCAACCTGTTCTCAATTTCAGTGTCTTTGGTTATATTTTGCTTGTTTGTTTTGTTGATTAGATTCCTATTAAAGGTGAGATCATATGGTATTTGTCTTTCATTGCCTGGCTTATTTCACTTAGCATAATGCTTTCTTTTAGGTATTTCTAATTTCTTTTTCATCAAGGGCATTCCGACTTTTTTTGCAGAGCTGACAGATTTTGATGCGTTTTTTCCACCTCTTGGGAAGGTGCAGGGGTGTACATCACTTTTTCTAATATGGGAATAATTCTCTTCAATCCTAGCAGTGTAAACTTGGCTCCAAGTTTGTGGGGCAGACTTAAAAAGAAATCTTAAAAAACAAGTTTTTCTTGACCAGCACATCTCATTGGCTGATAAACTATATAAGCAGCATTAGATAGAAACAGTAAATAAATTGCAGATGCCAGTAAAACTACAAAATCAATGGAAAACTAATATTGTAAAATGCCAATGTTGGAATTTATGTAATCATCATACTGCCAAAACAACTGGTCAAAAAGTAAATAACCTAATCAGTTGTCTAGCTGTTTGTTCTATATAGAAGCAAACACATGAATACTACATTTTAAAATATTTAGATGATCAATTACCATATTTTTTGGACTATAAGATGCACTGGACCATAAGACACACCTAGGTTTTAGAGGAGGAAAATAGGAAAAAAAAATTTGAAGCAAAAAATGTGGTAAAATATTTATTAACAAAAATAACATAATATTTCACCAATGTAAATGTAAACAGAACTCAGGTAAGCTACATTCGGACTATAAAATGCACCCCCATTTTCCTCCCAAATTTGGGGTGAAAAAAGTGCATCTTATAGTCCAAAAAATGCAGTAAATTTTTTATTTTACATCTGGCTGTTTGATAACGTGTAGAAACAGCCTGAGGCAAGTACATATGATTATGATGCAAATACTCAGAGCAGTCCACTTCGGAGAATATAGACTTAGAATAACAAACAGGTGACATAGAGTTTAAAAAAAAGGAACAAAACAAAACTTGTTTCCAATTGGAGGACTCAGGTCTTACTAAACTCTATACTTCAGGGTTTTGAAAATCTTTAAATTTAAAATAATAAAAATGTCTGTGTAGCCTGCTCCATAGGTTTTGGGAATATCTTTTACATAGTTTAAAGTGTCACACAGATGTTAGTTATTATTCTATTTTACAAGTGCTATTTGAGTATCTACTATGTGTAAAGTTCAGCAATGAGCTATAGGAAATATAAAAGGTAAGTAAAACAAAGTCTCTGCATTCAGGTAGTTAACAATCTAGTCAGGGAGTTAAAACTAACTCAATTATAAGACTATTATACATAAGAAATAAAGGCTCAATATACTACAAGAAAAGACGTGGGAAAGTTTTGGAGTTCAGAGAACTTGAGATGGACCTTGAAAGATAAGCAGGATGTTATGCTGTAGATTTATGGTGGTGACAGGGGAAATGATGGGATAACAGCCCATCATGGCAAACAGTTCATCTGCAGAACAGATTGAGAAAGACATGGAAGTGAGTTACGTAGGTATACTGAGTAGCTAAGAATGTGAATGGTTTGAAATAAAACATGTGCATAGCAGAGACAAAAGAAAAAGTTGGGATCTAATTACACAGGATTATGACTGCTGAACGAGGTGTTGAAACTTTATTCTGTATAAAGCAGGTACTTGGACAGGGGAAAATAAAAATGAGATCTGGGGTTTAGGAATATTATTTCTGGCAGTATCATGTTATGAATAAGAGAGGGGTGAGTTAGAAGTTAATAATATAGATAAAAGATACAAAAATGAGACTATAAATTGAGACAGAGAAAATGCATAGATGGGAGAAACACTGTGGAATTGACAGGATTTGATGAAGAAATAAAGGAATGAGTAATTGAAAAGGGTTAGGAGATTCTGGCTCCAGATCTGGTTTTTCAGAATGATCCTCGGAAATCAATTTTACCACTCTGGGCCCCAGTCCGGTCACTTGTAAAAACATTGAATTAGATCATACTTAGTGCATTATAATATGATCATACAATTTTGAGGTTTCTACAGAGACAGAAAACAAAAAAAAAAAAGTCAGTGAATAGTGTCAAACGCTGCAGAGAGGTTAAGTAGTAAGACAAGTGAGAGAACACTGAATCGCTTATCAATGGCCTATTGGTGTTAAGAAAGCAGTCTCAATAGATGGTGAGTTGATCTTAGGATCATTTAGGAGCTGGTAGTGGGTTATCACTGGCACAAAGAATTCTTGGAGTGGATTTGTGATAAGGATACATACTAGCCTTTTTATGGAGAATATGGAGAATTCATGGGAGTAATTACATTCCCAAAAAATAAAAAGGACATTCTAGGAGAGGGCTGTTCCTCAAAGCAGCCGAAGTACCCTGAAATGAAGCTAATGCATGTTCTCTAATAGATTCAGCAGAGGGATCTGTTTACTCAGCTCTTCTCAGGTCGAGGGCCACTCTTTCCCCACTGAGTAATGTCCTATTGGATGATTTCAAAGTATAGTAGCAATTGGTTAATACCATAACTTTTCAGATGAATTTAGGATATTAACACAAGAAAAGGACTTACATCTTACAGGACAATTCACAATAGAGAAATGAGCTTCCTTGCCAATAATACCTAACATAACATGGCAATAGAACTTTCCTCTAGCAGTCAACAATCCCACCATAACACACCTACTCTTTGCTGCTTCCTTCAAGAAAAGATGCTCCAGACACTTGCAATACAATGTTTAAAAAAACTAAGAGGAAGAAAAGGTAACTTAGAATTCCTTGATTTTACTAGTTATTCACAACAGCACTGGTAATAGCAAGAACACTTCTGAAGTAGGATATTGTCTGTCTATATTGCTTAGGCTCAGCATCCTCTGCAACGTGTCCAGAACATGGCCTTTGTGTGGCCCCTCTCTGAACATGTCTGGGACCTAAACATGATCCTTAGGAAATTGTTTTCTGACCTCTGATTAGTGTGAGGCTGGTGAATTATTTGCTTTTTTCAGCCAAGTTAGAGAGTTGCTGGATAGATGAATGGTTAGGTGAAAGAGTTGATGAATTTTCTTTTTAATTTAATTTTTCTAATTGTAGAAGTGTATAATAATGAGGAATTACTACTAGAAAGAGATAGACAGGATAGAGAAACCCTGGATCATCTAAAGCCAGAACTCCTGGCAGTGTCTTTTCTCTGCTTCTGTTATATTATCTTACACTATCTTCAATGAGCAGCTGAATTGGTAATGTGAGAGAGAAAAAACACTATTAGTTCAACTTCCATTTTCTAAGCCACAATTTTGAGATGTGTTACTCATTCTTTACGGCATCATCAACTACTTTATTCTGAGGATTTACAAGAAATAAAGTGAAGCCAGTAACTTTAAAAAAAACTTTCCTTCGATGAATGCAGAGTCAGAGTCAATCACATAGGTATAGCATCATCGCTCTCTCAATGTTTTTATATGGGTGAAGTCAAAGTACATTGAGCATCAAGTGAAAACATAAAGACAGTACACAAGCTTGCAAGGTATATTTGCCTTGAGAGTTAGAGAAGAGGCACAGAGAGAGAAAAAAAGAGTGGGGTTAAGTGCTGATTTTATGTATGAATCTTAGGTCTTTTAGCACTATCTTGAAAAGCAACTGGCTTCTCCCCCACTACTTCTCTGCATCTTTGTAGAACTGCAATTAATAAATGATGTGTTGAAAACTCATGTCTGATTCTGCAAATCACCACAATCCAAGAAGAGCTCTGCAACCATCATTATTATCTCTGCTTTCTCCTCTCCTGTTCACTTCTATGAATTGAAATCAGGTTTTGTCTCTGCTTCTCCAATACAACTGTCCTGGAAATGCAGATTCCCCAGCTATTAAATCCAATGGTCACTTGTTAGCCTTTACCTTCCCACTCTCTCTGGTATTTGGCATTATTGGCCATTGCCATCTTCTTAGTACACTCTCACCCTGGACTCTAGTGACATTATTCTCTCTAGCCTTGTTATCCATCTACTCCTCTTAGTCCTCACTACTATTGCTGTTATTTAAGTCCTCATTGTTCTTGTCTGGACCATTCAATAGCCTACTACTGGTTATACTGCCACCAGAGTTATACAGCTAGAATCTGCCCACCTCTCCATTGCCCAAGTCAAAGCATAATTCTATTCATATTCTTTAAAGAATGAATCCTTAAATGACTCCCTATTGCTCACACGATAAAGGCCAAACTACATAGCATGTTACAAAAAGTCTCTGCCTACCACACTCCAGCTTCATTAATTACTGGGATCCTTCTTATATCCTGCACAACAGCAAACTAATATACTTACTTATAGACCATGCCCCTTTTTCCCTTGTGTCTTTGTTCCCTTTACCTGGTTTGAAATGTTCTGTTCTCTTTATTCTGCTTGGTGAACACTAACCTTTCAAGATTCAACTTATGCCATTTCTTTTATGAAGAATTTCTGCCCTGGCTGGTGTAGCTCAGTGGATTGAGCACGGGCTGTCGCCGGTTCGATTCCCAGACAGGGTACATGCCTGGGTTACAGGCCAGGTCCCCAGGGGGGCCACATGAGATGCAAACACACATTGATGTTTCTCCCCATCTCTTTCTCCCTCCCTTCCTTTCTGTCTAAAAATAAATAAATAAAATAAAAAAGAAGAATTTCTGATCACTCTACACACTGGTAGAATTAGTCACTCCCTCACTTGTGCCTTACAGTACCCTCTAAATGCTTCTATTTTAATATCTACAAAAGTTTACAATTTATTAACTTGTTTATTTGTTTTCTACATCTAGACTCTAAGCTGCTCAAGGATAAGGATTGTGTCTTAGATAGTCTTGTATCACCAATACACACTGACACATAACTTTTATGAAACATTTATTTTCCCCTACAATTCAAGGACTTTTAGGATATTCACAGATTTGTGCAATCATCACCACAATTTTAGAACATTTTCTTTTTTTAATTGTTGTCAAGTACAGTTGTCTCTATTTTTCCCCCACTACTCCTTCCCCCTCCCCACCCATCCCTGCCTCCCACTCTCAAACCTGCCCCCTTTGCCCCTTTGGCTTTGTCCATGAGCCCTTTATACATGTTCCTTGACTACCCTTCCCTTATTTCCCCCATTATCCCTCTCCTCTCCCCTCTGGTTACTGTCAGTTTGTTCTTTAGTTCAAGGTCTCTGGTTATATTTTGCTTGCTCGTTTGTTTTGTTGGTTAGGTTCCACTTATAGGTGAGATCATATGGTATTTGTCTTTCACCACCTGGCTTATTTCACTTAGCATAATGCTCTCCAGATCCATCCATGCTGTAATTTTAGAACATTTTCATTACTGCCAAAGATATCTTTTATCACTTACCCATCATCTCCTCAATTCCCATATACCTCCCAGCCCTAGATAATCAGCAACTAAATTTCTATCTTTTGGATTTGCCTATTCAGGACATTTCATATATATGAGATCATGCACTACATGGGTTTTTATTTCTAGTTTCTTTTGATCAGCATAATATTTTCAATGTTTCTTTTTTGTGGCTGAATAATATTCCATCGTAGAGATATACCAAATTTTATTTATCCATTCATCAGTTGGTATACATTTGGTTTTCTCTTACTTTTTGGCTACTGTCAATAATGCTGCCATTTGTGTACAAGTTTTTGCATGAAAATAAGTTTTCAATTTTCTTGGGTATATACTGAACAGAGAAATCTCTGGATCATATGGTAATTCTATGTTTAATCTTTCAAGGAACTGCCAGATTATTTACCAAAGTATTGTACCATTTTAAAAAAATTGAGGTGAAATTCATAGCATACAATTAACCATTCTAAAGTGTACAGTTAAGTGACATTTAATGCATTCACAATGCTATGCAATCACCATCTCTCTCTAGATTGAAAACCTTTTATTAATCCCAGAAGTACACTCTGTAGTCAGTAGCTCCCCATTCCCTCCTCCCCTACTCCTGGCAACTACTAATTTGCTTTCTGTTTATATAGATTGGCCTATTCTTGATACGTTATATTTTAAGAATTATATAACACGTGGCCTTTTGTGTTTGCCTTCTTTTACTTCTATTGTATTTGAGGTCCATCCAACTTCTAGTATGTATCAATCAGTTCTTCATTACTTTTTTTAAAATAAAGATTTTTATTTTTTATTTTTAGAGAGGGAAAGGGAGGGAGATAGAGAGGGAAATATCAATGTGTGGCTGCCTCTCAAGCGCCCCCTACTGAGGACTTGGCCTGCAACCCAGGCATACACCCTGACTGGGAATTGAATCAGCTACCCTATGGTTTGCAGGCCAGCATTCAATCCACTGAGCCACACCAGCCAGGGCACTTCATTCCTTTTTATGGCTGAATAATAGTCCATTGCATATAAATATACCACAATTTGTTTATTCATCCATCTGTCGAACATTTACGTTGTTTCAACCTTTTAACTATAATGAAGTTTTTTAATAAACATTTGTGTATACATTTTCTACTTGGACATATTTTTTCATTTCTCTTGGGTATATACCTAGCAGTAGAATTGATAGATCATATGGTTATTATATATGTAACTTTTTGAGGAACTGCTAATCTGTTTCCACAGTGGATGTATCATTTTACATTCCCATTAGTAATGTATCAGTATTCCTACTCCATATCCTTGCTAAAGCTTGTTATTTTTCCATTTTTAAAATTATTCCATCTAATGGGTGTGATGTAGTATCTCATTGTGACTTTGATTCTCATTTTTTTAAATGACCAATGATTTTGAATATCTATTCATGCATTTGATAGTCACCTGTATACCTTCTTTGGAGTAATACCTTTCCAATTCCTTTGCCCACTTAAAAAATTAATCTGTGTGCCTGGCTGGTGTAGCTCAGTGGATTGAGCGCGGGCTGGGAACCAGAGGGTCCCGGTTCGATTCCCAGTTGGGGCATATGCCTGGGTTGCAGGCCAGGTCCCCAATGAGGGCCACGTGAGAGGCAACCATACATTGCTGTTTCTCCCTCCCTTCTCCTCTCTCTGAAAATAAATAAAATCTTTAAAAAAATTAGGTTGTCATATTGTTGATGAGTTGTAAGATTTATTTACATATTCTGAATATTAAGCCCCTTCGTGATACATAATTTGCAAAAATTTTCTTCCATTCAGTGGGTTGTCTTTTCAGTTTCTTATGCCCTTTGAAGCATAAAACTGTTTAATTTTGATGATATCCAGTTTATCTGTTTTTTTCTTTTTTTGCTTGTGCTTTGGTGGCATATCTAATCTGAGGTCACAAAGATTTATATCTATGTTTTCTTCTAAGAGTTTTTCATGCTTTAGCAAGTATATTTAGATCTTTGACTCATTTGAATAAATTTTTGTATATGGTTTGAGGCTTGCATTAAAATTCATTGTTTGTACTTGGCTATCCTGTTGTCCTCACTATTCATTGAAGAGATTATTCCTTCCCCTTCCCACTGAATTGTCTTGTTATCCTTTCCAAAAAAAAATCAATAGATCATAAGTGATCTATTTATGAACTCTCAATGATATTCCGCTGATCTACATCTCTATCCTCATGCAAGCACTACTCTGTCTTGATTACTGTAGCTTTGTAGGAAGTTTTGAAATTGAGAAGCATGAGTCCTCCAACTCTGTTCTTTTCTTTCAATAATATTTATTTTTATATTAATTTTCCTATCATTTTGTTAATTTTTGCAAAGAAGTCAGCTGAAATTTTGATAAGGATTGTGTTGAATCTGTAGACCAGTTTGGAGAGTATTATCATCTTAATAACATTAAGTTTTTCAATCCATGAACATGAGAAGTATTTTCATTTATTCAGGTTTTCTTTAACTTCTCTGAGCAATTTTGCAGTCATTAGAGTATGAACTTTCCACTTCTTTTGTTAAATTTATTACTAAATACATTATTCTTTTTGATGCTATTGTACATGGAATTGTTAATTTCATTTTTGGTTTGTTTATTGAGACTGTATAAGAATGAATTGATTTTTGTGTATTGCCCTTTTATCTTGTAACTTTGCTGAACTTGTTTATTAGTTGTAATAGTTTTTAGTGGATTCCTTAGGATTTTTGTGTTTAAGATCATTATCATTAATGAATAAAGATAGTTTTACTTCTTTCTTTCCACCATTGGTGTCTTTTTTTTTTTTCTTATCTAATCTCCTTGGCTAGAACCTCCAAGACAATGTTGAATAGAAATGGCAAGAGTGGGTATCTGTGTTTCATTCCTGACTTTAGAGGGGAAGCATTCAATCTCTCACCTTTATGTATGTTAGGTGTTTGTTTTTTTCAGGATGCCTGTAGGGGAACTCAGAGATGCAATATGACTCCAGCAGCTAAGGTGTCTGGGAAATGCTGAATTCTCTGTTTAACCCTCTGTGACTGTTTAACTCCCTGTAGTCTCAGGCTTGGCTGACTAGAAAACTGGAATGCCATTCAAAGATAAACATCATGCCTCCAGGAAGAAGTTTAATGAATGTATAGAGTGTAATAACTTCTTGATGCTATCTGTTAACTTAGAAATGCATTGATCTTTCTGGTGGTGTTAGTGACTACCCACCATACAGTTTTACTATTACTTTCTTATACAAAGGGATCCTGTTCTGAGAGGGGTGTGGATTCTTCCCTGCTGGCCACCACTGGGAGCAGCTGCTTCGTCCATGTGTGTAAGTTTCTTCTTTTAAAGTTCTTATGAATTTGAATAAGGCTATGTGTCTGTTCTTTGGAATCAATCCTTTCGAGGCTTTCCCCCAACATTACCCTTTAGAAGGTAAGGAAGTTCCTATTCCCAGACTATTGAGTGTTTTTATAACAAAGGGATATTGAATTTTGTCAAAAGCTTTTTCTGTATTAATTGAGATGATCATGTAGTCTTTTATTCTATTAATGTGCTGTGTTACATTAATTAATCTTTGAATGTCATGCCAAACTTTCTTTCCTGGGTTAAATGCAAATAAATATTCCCTAAATTGAATTCATGATGATTAAATTACCTGAGGAATGGGTAAAAGTTAAATCAATAAATGGCCACAAAAAATAAGATTGAAAAATTATTTCCATTTCAAGACAGTAACTAGTCAGGAAACATTAAATCTTTGGAAGTAGAACAGCTATTATAAAAAGATCCAAAAAATTAACAGAATATAAATTTATTACATTTATTACTCTTTGAGTCCTGTACTTTTCCTTTACAGTCCTGGAACAAGATCTTCAAGGTATTTTAGATTTAATAAAACTTAACAGTCTCAAATATCCTTACACTATAAAAATCACTGTAATGCTTTTGTTGTGGATTTGTTCAATATGTTCTCCCAATTTCTCTCTCTCTCACACATACACATGTGTCCTTCCCAATATTAACCTAAATGAGAGTATTATTATCTATCCTTACTAAATATCAAAAAAAGGTATTAATTGGGCATATATTGAGGTTACTTCTGATTTAAATAGTGCTGTTAAAGAGAAAAGAGCCTCATATAGAACAATAAGGACAGAAAAACTTACTTTTAATTGTGACCCCAACAATTATCAATATCTCTATTAAAAGGGACAAGAGCTTCATCTTCTAAGCAGCTCCTCCTCACTGTAACACAGCAGAACTATGTGGCTGGCCCAGAAGCTTCTTCTTTTCAGTTGAGGGTGAGTGTCAGGATTTTGTTGCTAAGCAACCATTTCCTTACTCTTTGGCCAATGAGCTTCCAGGAAGTTTCTTGCAATCCAGAATGAAGGCAGCTGCTAGAGAGCAGGCTGTGGGAAGGAACCATATCTACGCTGCTTCTTCCTCGGCTGGAGATAAGAGTAGGCTTGAAATAGATAGGACAGGCTCTTAGAAACTGAAAGAAGTCACCCAAGCCCAATTTGTTCATGTACATATTAATATTTAAATGATGTTCAGAGGTGCTGAATATTTGTTCTAGATCTGTGAAATATGCCATTGGTATTTTAATAGGGATTGCATTGAATCTACAGATTGCTCTGTGTAGTATGGATAGTTTAATGATCTTGATTTTTCCAATCCATGAACACAGTATATGCTTCCATTTACTTGTATCTTCCCCAATTTCTTTCTTCAGTGTTCTGTAGTTTTCTGAGTGTGAGTCTTACATCTTTGGTTAATTTTTTTTCTAGGTACTTTATTTTTCTTGTTGCTATAGTGAATGGGATCTTTTCCTTAGTTTTTCTTTCTGATAATTCATTGTGGTATACAAGAATGTCATCGATTTCTGAATATTGACTTTGTATCCCACTGCTTTGCCAAATTCACTTATTAGGTCAAGTAGTTTTTGGGTGGAGACTATAGAGTTTCCTATGTATATTATCATGTCATCTATGAATAATAACAATTTTACTTCCTCCTTTCTAATTTGGATTCCTCTTATTTCTTTTTCTTGTCTGCTCGGTGTGGTTAGAACTTCCAGTACTATGTTGAATAAGACGGGTGAAAGCAGACACCCTTGGCTTGTTCCTGATCTTAAGAGAAACATTTTTAGTTTTTGCCCATTGAGCATGTATGATGTTAGCAGTAGGTTTCTCATACATGGCCTTTATTATGTTGAGGTATGTTCCCTCTATTCCTACTTTTCTGAGCGTTTTTATCATAAATGGATGCTGGGTTCTATCAAATACTTTTTCAGCATCTACTAATATAATTATGTGATTTTTGTCTTTCATTTTGTTTATATCACAGGTGGCAAACACAAGGCCCACAGGCTGAATTCTGCCCTCCACCTTATTTTATCCTGCCTAGCACCTTGTTTCTACCTGGCAGCAGCTCTGAGCTCTTGTTTAACTGTTAAGGAGTAGTTACATTTATACAGCCCTAAAATTACATCCAGCCCTTTGAAGGCAATTGCGAGGTTGATGTGGCCTTTGGTGAAAATGAGTTTGACATCCCTGATTTAGATGATGTATTACGTTAATTGATTTGCAAAATTTCCAAATGTTACACCATCCTTGCATCCCTGGGATAAATTCCACTTGATCATGTTGTACAATCTGTTTAATGTATTGCTGGATCCAGATTTTAATATTTTGTTGAGGATTTTAGCATCTACATTGGCCTGTAATTTTCTTTCTCTGTTGTGCCTTTACCTGGCTTTGGAGTTAGGATAATATTGGCCTTGTAGAAGAGTTTGGGAGTCTTCCCTTTTCTTTAAGTTTTTGGAATAGTTTGAGAATGATAGATATTAGTTTTTTGAATGTTTGGTAACATTTACCTGTAAAGCCATCTGGTCCAGGGCTTTCGTGTGTTGGGTAGTTTTTGATTACTGCTTCAGTTTTGCTAGTTACCAGTACGTTTAGGCTTTCTGCTTCTTTTTGTTTCAGTTTTGGGAGATTGAAGTATGATGCACTTTCCAGCAGTCACCTTATATTCAGCATTTCTAAGTAAGAAGATATCTTCCCCCCAAAATCTGCAATTGCTCCTATATTGCCTAATATTAATATTGCTGTTTTCTACCTTAACTAGCCAATGAAACCCTTATCTTCTTCCTTATCACCTTTCTGAAATCTATTCCATTACCAATTTTTATTGATTTTACCTTGGTAATGTAACTTGAATCAGAGCCCTCTTTTTATTTCCATTGCCAATAAAATGAGTGCATATTTTTATTACTAGCTCAAATGTCACTTCTTTCTTGAACTTTCCCTATTTCTCCCAGCCAAATAAATTTTTATGTACTTAGCATTAAAAAAAAAAAACAGAAGCAGAGACAATGACAAAATAAAAATGACTGCCTTCCTACATGTTACTCAAAACATTTCATTCTTTACAATTCTTAGTGGGGCCTTGCCCCTTTCTTCTTCTTTTTTATTATTAAAAAAAAGTGTTACAAGTAATTATTTGGTCTTACATACCTTGCTTAAGTAGAACACATTATAACAGCACCCCAACTGTCAAATAAATGTAGATTCAATGGAACCACCAAATCAGCTCTGTGGATTGTCTGATATTTAGAAATGCAATACATTTGGAGAGGGTGTTACCAAACTTTCCTAAATACTAGGTCAATCTACTCTTGGCGTGGACTCTACTGAAATTGGATTTTAATATTAAACCAGTCCTTTGGTGCCTTTGGACCAGCACGTTGACCTGAAGCAACTGGTGGAGGAATAAAACAATAAAATGACCTGGCTCTGGGTAGCACTTATTTGAATTTGCTTTGATGTAGGGCTTATGTTTTCAATACAGCATTTTGGTTGTATACTATTTACCGATTCTTAAAACAGTGAGTAGTCCAATTAACCTTTGTTCTTTCTAGCCTTCGAGAACGCTAATGAAATTTGCAATTTTTACTACAAGGTTCAGGAAGTCATTGTATATGATCTTGAACCATTTCCCAATCCTTTAACTTCTTTCCGTTATATTTGCCCATCAAGAAGAAAGCTTCATATTATCCGGTAAAATCCGTACAAACGAGCCACTTAGAGTGAGCATGGACACCACAGTTTGACTCACATCTCCCACTTCCTCATCGCCCAGTTCCTAAGGCAGGGCTCCCCAGCCCACACCTGGCCTATACGCCACGCCCTCAGAACCTCCCAGCTCCTGGAAGCCTGGGGGAGGTGTCCGCCGCCTTCCTGTTCTTTCAGGTGTCCGCTCCTACATCCCCCTCACGAGGCCTTCTCCCGCACCCTCACGTCCTGGCTCCGCCCCCTCCAGCTCCCAAACGTCCCCGGCGACGGGCTCGAGCCTGCGCCTGCGCGTGCGCCCTGGGGACGAAGTCGGGGCGCGCGGTGGCTGGTAAGCGGAGAGCGGCGGGCAGTGCAGCCAATGGGAGGTGGCGCTGGCTAGCGGCTGGGAGGCGGGGCCTGCGCGGGTGTTAGGTTAGCGCGAGGCGTGACCTAGTTGACAGGCTCTGAGGTGCTGCTGTGGCGGCGTCCGTGGAGCTACGACGGGTGGGAACCGAAGCTGAGCGCGGGCTGAGGGAGGAGGGCGGCTACTGAAGAGCTGCGAGCGGCGTGGGACGCGGAGCCTTTTTCACTTTTTCCTTCCCGAGTGCCCCCTCCCACCCCTCCCACTCCATACCACCCTGTTTGCCCGTGAGCCTGGGGAACTTGCAGTTTAAAGCCAGCCACCCCCACGGCAACATGTACCCCAGCAACAAGAAGAAAAAGATGTGGAGAGAGGAGAAAGGTAACCGGTCTGTCGAGTCCTAGGGGTGCGGGGGTGCGGGTGGTTGTGTGTTGGGGGCGGGGGTCAGGGCTGTGTGTGCCGCGGCGCCCTCCGCCCGAGCTCCCTCCTCGAACCCTCCTGACCGGTGCCGCCTCCCTCGTGTGTGCGTGTGTACACACGCGCGCTCACACCGGCGTGCGCGCGCCGGCCCCGGGTACCTGCAGCGCTCCCACGTGTGGGCTCACACCCCTCTCTGCCGCCCGCCGCGACTGGTCACTTCTCCAGACGGGGCTGCTTTAGCCTCGCTGGCGGTGTGGACCCCCGCGCGATAGTCTCCGGGCTGGGACAACTTCCTCTGGTCTCCTGCTCGATCTCTGGACTCCTGCTGGGACTTTCGCCCACCTGGCGGGCGTGTTCCACACGTGCCCGCCGGCGGACACACCCGCTGCAGCTGGTGCTGCGCCTCAGTGCGCCGCCGACCCTCATTCATTCACGCTTGGCCTCTGTTGATCCCCCACTCTGTCAGCCTGCGGTGTCCCCACCTTCGGGTGTTCACCCCTTCTCTGGGTCCCTCACTTCTGCGCCGCAGTGTGACTTGAAACCTGGAGCTCTAGGGGAAACCCAAAAGGAGCGTCTTGTCCCGTGAGGATAAATGCCTTCAGAGAAACCTAAATGGGCTTTTCTCTCTGCAGTGTGTTTCTCAATATTCCATCCCCATTCATAGTCTAAAGTTGCTCGGAGTAAGAGTGCGAGACTGATGTCACTCAGTTAATGAACCTGCCCCTGAATTTCGTGCATATCACGGCTTATCCAAATCAGTGAAAGTGGTACTGATCTCTGTAAGATACAGAAGTGTGCAATCCAACCCTCTTTTCTCCTCTCTCTCTCTCTTTGGCCTTATAGTTAGATAATATTCTAAGGTAAAACTTGAGTCTCTGGAGACTTTTTTTCTTTTTTTCGTTCCTTTTTATTCTTTAGTTCTTTTACAGAAATGTAGCAAAAAGTACTTGCATTGCTCCTGCTGAGATATACTAAACCTGTGTATGGAGTGAGGTCCAATGAGGGTGGGGCAGATCTCTCCTAAGTATCCTGTTTTTAAAGGAGAAGGATAAAGGGGTGACTAGGTACAAGTCCTGGCCTTTGTAAATACCTAGGCAAATGGACAAAAAATGGAATGAATGTGGAAAAAGAATCCTCTCTATAGGGGCTACTTCAAGCAATGTCCAAGGAAAGGGATGAGAAGGGATTTTTAAAAAATTAACTGCTGGGAGGATTAACATAACAACTGATTAAAATGGTTTCTAGAATATTGAAAGATTAGATTGTATGTCATGTGATTATGTTTTAATGATTATGGTCATATATAGAACTAAAAATTCTGGTGTCACAAAGCAAATGTTGAGAATGATAGTCTGATATATGAAGTAGTATGAAATATTTTTGTTTTGCTTTTGCAATAGCAGTTACTTTACTTTCTTGTAAAGCAGTCACCACACACTTTCAACAAGGATTTACCTTGTAAGCATTGAAAAATGTCCATTTTTATTGATGGTCTTGAAATGTTAGTTTTGTATTATTGATAATAATGAAGGCAAAATAATGAAAGACATGGAGATTGGTTTCAATACATGAATAATTGATGAGCTTATAGTAATTACTTAAGAACTATTTTTTTCTGTCATAATAGATGTTCCCGAGTAATGATGTTATAATTCTTCCTTCATTTAACTAACATCTACACAGTTGACCTGTGATAAGCAGGCATTTTAGAATTTTTAATGTCTTAGTTCTTCTTTTGCTTCTAATAATAGGGGAAAATGTAACCAAGTTAACATTTTCTAAATAAAGAAGCAAATACATTATTAAGGAAAGCATTTAACAAAATATGTTTTCTTGTCCAAACTAACCTATTTTTGCCCGAGGTTTAATGTTAAAGGGAAAAGTTATTGAGACTTGAAGACTTTCATATATGTCTCAATGTCTTATCAGGATGTCTATTTTTGGAATAGTTAATATTTAAAAAATATATATATATATATAAATATCATTAAGAAGAAGCTAAGGATTTCCAGTACAGTAGTTAGTATTAAAGAAGCTGATGGGTTACATCACCTTTTTCCTTTTATTACACTGGAGAAGATGGTATCATATTTTTGCAGATGTTATTTAAATATAAAGGCTTACCCATCTCATTGAAATGTCAAGGCATTGTATAAACATTTTAACACAGTATAACATCTTGTTAGTAGATCTGTCTATTTATATGCTTGGTTAACAAAAAAAGGATTTATGTACTTTGCTCTGTATAATGTGTACTTTTTTTGCCCAAATTTTTGAGGGAAGAATAAGGATGTGCATTATATGGGTCTAATGATAATATACTGTGGGTATAATAGTCCCTATGTATAATGAGT
This sequence comes from Micronycteris hirsuta, assembly GCA_004026765.1. NCBI lineage: Eukaryota > Metazoa > Chordata > Mammalia > Chiroptera > Phyllostomidae > Micronycteris > Micronycteris hirsuta. The sequence continues at coordinate 39,539 of PVJI01007375.1, read as the reverse complement.
ACAAAAAACATGGGTGCACATTATACATGGCAAAATACGATATTGCAAAGATGAAGTATTCTTTAAGAAAAAGTTTTGATTAATACCTCAGAAACTATATAATATAAGTATGTAGCCCTCAGTATGTCTTACTGTTTAAAAAAATAAGTTCTCAAGTCCATACATGTTAACTAGATGTTATTGACCTAGTATTTTGGGCCTTAATTCAGCACTACTTAATGTATATTATTATTTTAAGTACCGAAACTTAAATTATCTCGTTGTTTTATCTTACTGTCTTAATTGATCTTATTTTGTTTGAAGTGTCCACACTGAAATTTTTAAATAAATGGAGTGACAGAGGCCAGGTTGCATTCCCACAGGCACCTTCTGACATTCATTAAAACTACAGGTGCTTCATATATTTTATTCTGATCAGTGGTATTGCAGTATTTCCATTTTAGTGATCTGAGCTTTATTAGTAGTGCTTTGGTAAATTCTAGTCATTCCTTTTCTTCCTCTGTGTGATTATTTCAAATTTTCTATTCCCTTCGAGCTTCCTATTTCATCAAGACCTTGTCCTCCTACTAGACAGATGATACTACCTTAAAAAAATTTTTTTAATAGGAGAAAGTTTATTAAGACAGTTATAGAGGTAGAAGTGAGCTGTAGAAGAAATGGGCTCAGGAAACAAGTTACAGCAAAAGAAGGGCCCTTGGAGCTCAGGAGAAAGAAACAGAAAGAGAGAGAGGGAGGAAGGGAGAGGGGGAGTGCTTGCACTCTTGGGAAAGAAGGGGTTGGAGAAAGGCATTGGTGTGCTCCATAGAGAGAGCCACTAGATACTGCGTTTTAGTCTGTAGAGAAAATACATGTCATATAACGTGAACAGCTACATAGTCTTATTTGTCTGTTTCTTCATGTGCCCTTTGTCTTTTCAGCTTTGTTTCTATCTTAGAGGAAACACTTTTCTTCTTTGTTTCTAAGATTAACTCCTCTACTTGTGCTATTTATCTTATCTCCTGAATTCTTTGAGATCTTCTGCTATCATTTATTCCCTTTTGGGTATGTTTAGTTTCTGAGCATCTTCAGGTTTCTCTCCTCAGCCTCTTAAGAATGGCTCAAGTCTCTTCTAAAGTAGCCTTCCTTCCATAGGGCTTCACCTTGGAATTTGCTGTTCTCACTTTCTTTTTCTTAGTTTCTCATAGCCAGCCTCGTGAATCTGTTACACTAATAAAACTAATATTTCTAAAGTCATTTAGTAATACAATGATGATGGTACTAATATAAAATAGTTACTGTTTGAACCCTGCTCAGCACTATTCTAGGTACTTTACATTGGATCTCATTTAATTCTAAGAACAGTCCTCTGAGGTGGTATACTCTAGGGTCAAAAGCTTTGATCACCATTTGCATGGACTTGAACCTAGTTGTACTGCTTACTATATGTAGAACCTTAGGTAGAATGTGTCTGTTTTAGGTGCTGCATCTGTAAGTTTAGAATATACCTACCAACCTATCTCAAAAGGAAACTGAGACGTATAGAGTTTAAGTAACCCAAGATCACATAGATTTGCATGATTTTGGATTAAAACCTGGTTTTGTTAACCACTTTGCTGTGCCTTTGGTGACCCAGTTGATAAAGCCAGTGGCCTGTTAATTTTTATTCTTCCTGATCTTCCTGTAGCAATTGGTAGTATGTCTCCTCTTTTATATATTAAAACTCTTTTCTCTGCTTGTTTTTACATCACTGGGACCTTGATTCATCTTGTGCCCCAAGTGACATCTAAACTTTACTATATTTCCCCCTTTTTTTGGTCTACTCCCTAAATATTGTTTTTTGAGGTTTGCCCTCCTCTCTTACCCTTCCCTATGAAATTCTTATAGGACCAGAAGTTCAGGTTGTAATTTCCAAAATCTCTAGGTTAGACCTCTTTCCTAAGTTCCAGATTTTTTATTTCAACTTGAATGCCCTGTAGACATCTGAATTTCAATATGGTGTTGACTCTTGAGTAATATAGTATTGTGATTTGAATATGTCACATCTGATTAAAATATGGCTTTTGGGGGGGGGGTCATTCAGTCTATTTATGTGGCTGAAGATAAGTCAGTTCTAGGAGCTGGGGAAAATGTTGGCTCCCTGTTTCTTCTTTACTTATGCTTACATTAATACTTTCTGCAGTTTATTTCTGTGGAAGAATCTTTTAAAGTGATCATTTTTTGAGGGTTAGATTATCTAAAACTAGATACTATCTTTAAAGCCATTCACTGAAACTATGACATCTTGTAATATGCTGAAATAGAATTGGAGAGTGAGAATATATCCTTTGGTAAAGTATGTGATACGTGACAGCTGACATACAGAATGAATGAGGATGCCAGTGTCAGTTTATATATTGAATATTCTTATTTTTTTTATTTTTTCAACTCAATTTATTTTTATTTCTTTTAAAATTATTTATTGTTGTTCAAGTACAGTTTTCTGCATTTATTCCCTACCACTCCCCCGTCAACACCAGCCATCCCCATCTCCCTCCCCTGCTTCCATCCCCCCTTGGTTTTGTCCATGTGTCCTTTATAGTTGTTCCTGAAACCCCCCCACCTCAACATTATCCCCTCCCACCTCCCCTCTGGTTACTGGCAGATTGTTCTCAATTTCAATGTCTCTGGTTATATTTTGCTTGTTTGCTTATTTGTTTTGTTGATTAGGTTCCACTTAAAGGTGAGATAATGTGGTATTTGTCCCTTACTGCCCGGCTTATTTTACTTAGCATAATGCTCTCCAGTTGCATCCATGCTATTGCAAAGGGTAGGAGCTCCTTCTTTCTTTCTGCTGTGTAGTATTCCATTGTGTAAATGTACCATAGTTTACTGATCCATTCATTTACTGATGGGCACTTGGGTTGCTTCCAGTACTTGGCTATTGTAAATTGTGCTGCTATGAGCAATGGGGTGCATAGGTTGTTTTGGATTGGTGTTTCAGGGTTCTTAGGATATAATCCCAGCAGTGGAACTGCTGGGTCAAAAGGTGCTGCGGATTTCGTCCCACAAAATCCGTGGTGACCGTGACCGAACGCGTGAATGAATCTCACACAGAGACACGCTCGGAAGAGGAGTTCCGGGGCCACGCGGCTTCCCCCTCATCATCTGGGAGAGAGCCCTGAGCCTCGGGTCCAGGGGTATTTATTGAGGATTTGGGACACAGAGCATCAGGTTGTAAATTTAGGTCCAGTGGCAGACAGGACTGGGGCTGTGCATTAAACAGGAGACAAGTAAATTGAGGGCAAGCTAGCTAGGGCTGTTTACTTTAGGACCATAAAGCATTGTGGCAGGGAAGATTTACAGGCATCCATTAACATAAGCCCCTTGGATTCCGGGGAAAGGGACTCAGCAAGGCAACAAATTTTTAAGAAACATGTTAGCCAAGTTCCCATGTAAAGAATTCCTTTTCCACAGACATGAATCATGCTTGCTGACTTGGGAGTAATTTTTTCCACGCGGAGCCGTGCTCACGCATGATCCCAGAGCTACGCTGCTTCATGCGTGTGAAAAGAATTCTACTACAAAAAGGCAGTTTCATTTTTAGTTTTCAGAGGAAATTCCATACTGTTTTCCACAGTGGCTTCATCAGTCAGCATTCCCACCAACAGTGCACTAGAGTTCCCTTTTCTCCACATCCTCTCCAACACTTGTTGTTTTTTGATTTGTTTATGATGGCAATTCTGAGCAGTGTGAAGTGTTATCTCATTGTGGTTTTAATTTCATCTCTCTGATCAGCTAGTGATGCTGAGCATCTTTTCATATGTTTCTGGGTGCTCTGTATGTCCTCCTTGGAGAAGTATCTGTTCAGGTCTTTTGCCCATTTTTTAATTGGGTTGTTTTCCTGCAGTGGAGTTGTGTGAGTTCTTTATATATTTTGGAGATCAAACCCTTCTTCAAAGTATCATTGGCAAATATATTTTCTCGTATAGTTGGTTTGCTTTTCATTTTAATGCTGTTTTTAGTCATGCAGAAGGTTTACAATTTGATGAGGTCCCATTTGTTTATTCTTTCCTTTATGTCCCATGCTCTAGGGGACATATCGGTGAAAATATTGCTGTGTAGAATATCTCAGATTTTTCTGCCTATGTTTTCCTCTAGGACTTTTATGATGTCACAATTTATATTTAAGTTTTTATCGACCTTGGATTTATTTTTGTGTATGGTGTATTGCTGATTGAGTTTCATTTTTTTGCATGTAGCTGTTCAGATGTCCCAACATCATTTGTTGAAGAGGCTATTTTTACTCCATTTTATGCTTCTGCCCCCTTTGTCAAATATTAATTGACCATAGAGACTTCGGTTTATTTGTGGGCTCTCTATTCTGTTCCATTTGTCTATGTGTCTGTGATGCCGGTATCAGGCTGTTTTGATTACAGTGGCCTTGTAATGCAGTTTGATATCAGGTATTGTGATTCCCTCCTGCTTTGTTCTTCTTTCTCAAAATTGCTGCAGGTATTCGGGGTTGTTTATGGTTACGCATAAATTTTTGAAGTGTTTGTTCTATGTCTGTGAAATATGTCATTGGTACTTTAATAGGGATTGCTTTGACTCTATAAATTGCTTTGGGTGGTATGGACATTTCGATGATGTTAATTCTTCCAATCCATGAGTATAGTACATGCTTCCATTTGTTTGTGTCTTCCTTAATTCCTTTCTTCAGTGTTGTGTAGTTTTCTGAGTACAGAATTTAAAAAAGTTATTATTACAGAACTAAAAAAAATTATTAGTAAATTTTATTTCTTCCTTATTTCTTCAGATTAAATATACAAATAAAATTTCATACATTTTTTTCCTTGTATCTTAGTGGGTGGTTTTATGTACTTTCTGGGATATGCATAATCAACTTTGAATATTAGTGGTCTCCTTTATAGAATAAAGGTTAAACTGCTCACGTTTTGCTTTAACTTACATTTCAAGCTGCTTTTCACTTCTGTAGCTACTTCCCTTTTCATAGCATATCTTGCTGCTTCATTAAACTATTCGTATCTCCTTGTCTTACCAGCATACATATCACATCTTTTGGGGACTCAGCTTTTCCTGAGAAGGTAGTACAGTATAGTGGCTAATCGTATAGGCCATAGTTTCTGATTGATGGAGAAATCTGACTGGATTTTTATGGGAAGTTCTCTTGCATTGTACATACTACTGAACTTTGATGTGCTTTATTTCCCTACCTGCAAAATAAGGATACTAAAATAATACTGTCAAATTACTGAGTTGTTGGGAAGATTATTTCAGTGAAATTATACCTGTGAAGTACCTGGCACACAGTGAATTCTTTTTACTTTTCTTCAATCCTTATCTGAGGATATGTTTATTGTTTTAGGGAGAGAGAGAGGAAGGGAGAGACAGAGAGATGGGAGGAGAGAGAGAGAGAGAGAGACAAACAGACACATCAGTGTGAGAGAGAAACGCTATTGGTTGACTCCTGCGTGTGCCATGACAGGGAAGCAACCTGCAGTGTAGGTCTGTGCCCTGAGTAGCAGACAAACGCGCAACCTTTTGGTGTAACAGCCAACTGAGCCACCTGGCCAGGGCCAGTGAACTCTTTATAAATGACACCAATTATTATCAATTCTAAGCTGCATTCAAAAATATTTACATTTGTAATCAAAATGTACATGTATATTTAAAGTATTGTTAATATCACTTCCACAAAGTTGTTATTAAATTTAAAAGTGCACTTTTATTGTGGATGGCATTTTCAGATTAAGAAAATACCTTGGTGGCTGCCTTTCTTGTGTTCTTAGCATTTGTACATACCTGTTTGAGGATTTAGTATTTTATTTATGAATCTGTTATTTTTGCCTCTTATCCATTTCTTCTTTTGTCTTGTGAACTTTTCAAAGTCAAGGATCTCCTTTGTACTTGCAGCGTATAAACATATCACCTAGCACATAGTAGACTGTCTGTAGAAGTTGATTGAAAGGGTTTCCTTATTTTTTTCCCCTACTAATATGGTATTAATTTTATACCTTTTAACATTCAAATATAGAGTCATTTGATTTGCATTTTGGTGTTTCTCAAGCCCACACTGATGGTTTTTTTTTTTTTTTTTTGGTAGTTTAACATGGTTAATATTTAAATTATAAAATAATTCCTGATCTTAAAAGTTATATACAAATGGAAATTCTGCTTTTATTTTGCAAGAACGCTTACTGAAGATGTCCATAGAGGAAAGACGTAAAGAATACATAAGGGACTATGTTCCCCTGAACACTATCCTGTCGTGGAAGGAGGAGGTGAAGGGCAAGAGCCAAAATGATGGTAAGTTTCTCAGAATATTTTTCAGGTGGATACTGTTGCCATTTTTTCTGTGACTTCTGCAGGATAATTTTTGACAAAAATGACTAACAGGCATTCAGTAAAGAGATGACAATTTTGCTATTTGAAATCAGTATTGGTTGTCATTTAATTATTTTTAGCAATCTATCATGTATTATTTAAACTTAGAAAATTATTATTTTTTACTTTATTTTTTTATCCTAACCCTAACCCTAACCATTCTGAAATACACCAAAATTATATTATGGTATTCTATTATGGACACTATTAAAAAATTTGTGGTATTTTTTGGAGCAAATGTTGTTAGGGATTGCTGCTTTGGTGGTATGCCCCTCAGTTTGTTTTGATTATGTTCATTTATATTGGATTTCTTCAAGTTTATTTTAAGGATTGGCTACAGTTCAAAGACAGTGCATCAAGAAGAATAGAGAAAACATATAACATTTCACATAATTTTGAGAAGAGTATATATTTTGTGTGGTCTGGATTATGTCTACATATAAAGTATTTTTATGACAAATTTACTGTATAACAAACTTATTTTGATTTAATGAGAGTCTAGATTGTTTGAGGGAAAATATTTGTATTAGAATATAAATGAAATTTTAAGTATTACAAATGTTCATGGAAGAAAATTAAAAAAAACAACATACTAAATTTAATGTATGTTCAATATGTTTTTCTCTGAATTAACATTCCTTGGTGTTTATGGTCTGGATGTTAAGTTTGAAGAAATGGTGCTTTTTAGGATACATAACAGTTGATAAAGAAAGGTAACTTTATAAAATGGATTTAGAATATGCTGATTTCATAAATTGTGCTCTTTGATGGAAATATACAGGATGTTATGGCCCAGAATAAGAAGACTAGATAGAGTTCCTATGGACAAAATCTTTGGGAAATAACAGCCAAATAAAGCTTTAGTATTTGTGAATAAAGCTCATTTACCTGAGAGTTTGGGCTTTGTACAGAATTTTGCTTGTCTAGGAGGGCAGATGTGTGCCATTAAATGAGTTGTGTAGTGTGGGTTTATCTCAAGTTCTAATGGGATCATTAGCTGATTGGGATGTACACATCTGACCTGCTTGTCCAGTGTCCTAAGTGAATGCAAGTTATTTTAATAATGGTTCAATTAAGACATCATGGAAGAGTAGGTAGTAGTGTGTAATAAACAGAATACAGAACTAGAGATCAAAAGGACAGAATTCTGGGCTTTGTTACACCTAGGCCCACATGCCTCTTAATGTTTGGATCTGTTACTCTTTTATTTATAAGTAACTGGTATTAAATATTTCAGCTTCATTTTTTTATGCTAATCTCTATTTTCCAGTGCTTCATTCATCTGGTTTTTTTTTTTTTTTTTGGTCATAATTTTAGCTAGTCAGTTTTCTAAGGATACAGTACATGGTGTTCTTTTTTTTAAAAAAAATTGCCTCCTGAGATAGAAGTAGATTCCTATTGCTGACCCAATCATTGACAAAGCAGTAGTGATACCTGGGCTGCATTGCCCAGTGTTGGGTTGGCTCACCTCTGCATGGAGGCTTGGTCTTTATGTTGTTTGCTTCTACTTGAGCATTCAGCATGCAGCAGTGTAGGTTGAACTGGGTTTTTATGAACTCAATGTTGGATTTTTTAGAGTCACTACACAGCAAACTGTTTAGAGACACTACACAGCAAACAACATATTTGCTTGGGGGATATAAATGTATCTTAACTGATTTGAACCCCCAAATCAGTTAAGATACATTGAGTAACATATGGCATTATTATTCCTTAATAAGATCCCGTGTATTTAATCCTGTCTCCCAATATGAGCTTTATAAGTGGTTTATAACTGCTCTGTGTGTTTTAGGTTTTATCTTCATGGGTTTTGAAAATAACAGGCCTTCATGGGAACTAGGTGATAATGATCAAAATTATATCTCTATTAAACAATGTTTTCTTCTCTTTATCTAATGTTACTTGCTCCTCTCTGTTGTGACAGAAATTGGTGATTGCTGTCTCCTTTTGCATGAAACAGAATTGTTCATTTTATATGTAATATCTGTTAATTTCTTTATATAATATATATCTTTTGTGTTTTCTTCTACTGTTACACATCCAGTCTTAGTTAACTAAAATATTCATCAAAATTTTAGTATTTTTACAGTTTGAAAGATCTTTGAAAAATTAAAAAATTATAAAGGACAACTATAGTTGATTTTTTATATTTTATTTTGAAATGTTTAAGCTTATACATTGCTTATAAATGTATATATATATTTAAAAGTAGGTACTGGTATTTATAATAGTTTTATTTTTTAAGTATGAGATTTCAAACTAAGTTTTAAAAGAAGATAGTTTCTGATATTTAGGAAATGGACAGTATTTATTGGACTAGCACAATATATCAATTTTAAATTTAGTAGTTTATCATTATCTTTGTTTTTAGAGAAGATCATTTTGGTCTTGATAGCCATGATTACATGGAAACTATCAAGCTATTTAAAAAATTTATTTTTTATTTTGCTCAGTTTTCTTTTACTTTAATTAAATACTTCTTGTTATATTGTAGGAAGTTTTAAAAGGAGAGAGGTTAACCTCTCCTTATAAAAGGAAACCAAAAATTGCCAAACAATATAAAATCAGTGTTTGTGTAGAAAGGAGGAAGCAAGCAGATAATATAGGGTGGGGAAAAAGTAGGTTTGTAGTTGTGAAAATGCAAAATAGTTTATTCTTTTATTATTTATTACTCATTGTATTATTTTCCATATGAACAACTGTAAACCTACTTTTGCCCCACTCTGTATTTTTACTTTGACTTACTACTTTGGTAGTATTGGAAATCAATGGCTCAAAGGAGGAAAAGAATAGAAGATGATTACCAAAACAAAAATCCATTTGTTTTATTTTTCATGTCCATATTTATCAAATACTGTTAGTAAATCTCTGGAATTAGGTGCTTCTAATTAATTTTTCCTCTGTGTTAGCAATTACTGTAATAATTATGTCCCATTTGTCAGTTGCCCTGTTGTAGGGAATTTAAAAATGCTTGTCTCTCCTATTGTATTGTTTCTGTAACATCTGGAATAGTGCCTCATGCATAGCATAGGTAGGCTCAACCAATGTTAAATAAGAATGCCAAGGTTAACAGTCTACAGAGGGCAGTTCTTTTAAAATTTTTATCAAACTTTAAATGAGCATTTAAATACATATATAAAAATAGAGAATATAATGAAGATTTTTGCACCCATTACTCAGTTTTAACAGTTAATATGTGGCCATTTAAATGAACTTAATTTAAAATTTTTATTTCATCTAAACCAGAGCTCCCGGTACCTTTTTCCCAGACTATTTTGAAGCAATTCTGGTACATAATATCAATTTTTATCTGTAAATTTATGTAAGTATGCATATGTATATACATCTAAAAGATAGGGACACATTTTTATTGTTTATTATAACCACAATAAATATCCAATTAGTATTTCTGTTTTTCCCATTGCGTCACAAAGGGTTTTGCTTTTTTTGTACGGTTGGTTTTGGTAGAGTCAAGATCTAACAAGGTCCACATATTGCTTTTAATTGATATATTTTATAAGTCTCTTTTAATCTGTAAGTTGTTTTTTCTCTATTTTTTTTCCCCTTTCTAATTTATTTGATGAATAAAGTAGATTGTCTTAATAGAATTTTCATATGTTGCATTTTGCTGACTGCATCTTTGTGGTTCAATGTAACATTTTCCTTTATCCCCTGTGTTTCTTATGGACTGGTAAATACAGAGTCTTGATCAGACTTGGGTTTAAATTTTTTGAAAGAGTACTTTATGGATTATTGTACTTTTGCATAATATTAGAAAACACATAATGTCTGCTTCTCTCTCTGTGGTGATAAAACTGATCAATAGTTGAAGTATTATCAGGCTAATTCATCCATTGTAAAGTTGCCTATCAACTTTTTACTTAAATGATTTTAGTGGCCATTGATGATCATTATCTTTTAGGGGATATAAAGTGGTATTTTTTTAATATTGTCATTCATTCATCAATTATTAGTTGAACTATGTACTTTTTTTAATTACCTTTTTTTTTGTTTTCATGCAATACAGTTTAGACAGAAAAGGCAGAAAAAATACTAGATTTTTTTTTTAACCTGTTCTCAGATTGAGTTGTTCCTACGAAATATAAAATGACTGAATGGTTAGAAAAATGATATTTAAAACAGAATGGAACTTAGTAGGGATAAAAAAAAACTTTGAAAGGAATGTTTCCTATTTAATCATTTGATATTGATTCCTTTTTATACTGTCATACTGAGTTTGAACACTATAATTTAAAAGTAAAATATCTGGAGAAGCAGAAGTCTCAGAGCAAAACACCTGCGCTTCTTAGATACAAATCTTTTATGTTGAATGGGTAGTGGATTTTCCCTACTCTCACATCATCTTAAAATGAATTTAATTTAGAAAAACAGAAATCTATTTTGCCTCAAGTAACTAAGACTACTCTGACTTCTTTGAACAATTATTTATGAAGCTTCCATCACCTGAAATAAGTAAAACTTATATTAGAAACAGACATTTTTCACTTTAGAAGTGAAGACTAGGATAAAGGCTAACATTCTAAAATGGCCTGAACTTTTTTATGATCTGGCCCATTTCTTCTTTGTTCTCTTTTATACAACTTCCTTTCTTGGTCTTTGCATCTTGCTACACTATCCTTTTTGTGTCTTGAATGTTCTGTGTTTTCTTCCACTATTGAGTCTTCTTCTGATATTTTTTTTTATCACTAGTCTCACCTCCCTAATTTTTCTCAGCTTTCATTTCTCAGCTTGAAACCCTTCTATTCACTCTGAAGTCTTCTTAGTGTTCTTACTCTGTAACAGATTCCTTTATTATATGCTTTCATAGAGCTATGTTCCTCTTCACAGAGCATTTATATCAATTTTTATAACATACTCAATCTTAAGATTTTCTGATTATGGTCAATTTCCTTATGAGATTGTAATTACCATGAAAATAGGAATGTTGGTGTTTTAATTCTTCCTTATGTCCCTAGCATCCAGCATAGTGCTTGGTGCACGGTAGGTATTCAGAAAATATTTTTTGTGTTAAATGAATAAATGATAAATTATTGTGCGATGGTATTTTCATGCATTATTTCCTCTCTTCCTACCTTTTCTATATTGTTTTTTAAAGACTCATGTGGAAATGATAGGATTAGAATTAAGTCCTATACTTTTTAATGTAGGTAGCAAATACTTTAAATCTCTGTGATATAAGGTCAGTTTTATTGTTTTAAAAGTTACATAGCTCAATAATAATTTCTTTTTTTTTACTTTATTTTTTTTACTTTATTGTTGTTTAATTACAGTTGTCTGCATACTCTCCCCTCCCCTCCTCCTCCAATCCCACCTCCCTTCCCTGCCTCCCTCCCCACCCTTGGTTCTGTCCATTTGTTCTCTATAGTGGTTCCTAAAGACCCTTCTCCCCATTGTCCCCTCCCCCATCCCCACTGGCTATTGTTAGATTTTTCTTAATTTCAATGTCTCTGGTAAAGCTTTGCTTGCTTTTTGCTTTGCTTGCTTGTTGATTATGTTCCAGTTAAAGGTGAGATCATACGGTATTTGTCCCTCACCGCCTGGCTTACTTCACTTAGCATAATGCTCTCCAGTTCCATCCACATGTTGCAAAGGGTATAAGCTCCTTCTTCCTCTCTGCTGCATAGAATTCCATTGTGTAAATGTGCCATAGTTTCTTGATCCACTCATTTGTAGATGGGCACTTAGGTTGTTTCCAGCACTTGGCTATTGTGAATTGTGCTGCTATGAACATTGGAGTGCATAGGTTCTTTTGAATTGTTGTTTCAGGGTTCTTAGGGTATAATCCCAGTAGTGGAATTGCTGGGTCAAAAGGCAGTTCCATTTTTAGTTTTCTGAGGAAGTTCCATACTGTTTTCCACAATGGCTACACCAGTCTGCATTCCCACCAACAGTACAGTAGGGTTCCTTTTTCTCCACATACCCTCCAGCAGTTATCTGTTGCTTTGTTGATGATGGCCATTCTGACTGGTGTGAGGTGGTATCTCATTGTGGTTTTAAATTGCATCTCCCTGATGGCTAATGATGTTGAGCATCTTTTCATATGATTCTGGGACCTCTGTATGTCCTCTTTCGAGAAGTGTCTGTTCATGTCTTTTGCCCATTTTTTAATTGGGTTTTTTGTCTTCCTGGAGTGGAGTCGTATGAGTTTTTTATATATTTTGGAGATCAAACCCTTGTCTGAGGTATCATTGACAAATATGTTTTCCCATACTGTTGGTTCTCTTTTTATTTTAATACTGTTTTCTTTAGCCCCACAGAAGCTCTTTGCTTTGATAAGGTCCCATTTGTTTATTCTTTCCTTTATGTCCCTTGCTCTAGGGGACATATCATTGAAGATGTTGCTGCGTGGAATGTCTGAGATTTTCATACTGATGTTTTTCTCTAGAACTTTTATGGTGTCACGACTTACATTTAAGTCTTTTATCCACCTTGAATTTATTTTTGTGTATGGTGTAAGTATGGTGCTCGAGTTTCATTTTTTTGCATGTAGCCGTCCAGATTTCCCAACACCATTTGTTGAAGAGGCTATTTTTATTCCATTTAATGCTTCTTCCCCCTTTGTCAAAGATTAATTGCCCGTAGAGACTTGGGTTTATTTCTGGGCTCTCTATTCTGTTCCATTGGCCTATCTGTCTGTTTTTATGCCAGTACCAAGCTGTTTTGATTACAGTGGCCTTGTAATATAGTTTGATATCAGGAATTGTGATCCCTCCTACTTTGCTCTTCTTTCTCAAAATTGCAGCTGATATTTGGGGTCGTTTATGGTTCCATATAAATTTTTGAAGTGTTTGTTCTATATCTGTGAAATATGCCATTGGTACTTTGATAGGGATAGCATTGAATCTATAACTTTCTTTGGGTAGTATGGACATTTTGATGATGTTGATTCTTCCAATCCATGAGCATGGTATATGTTTCCATTTGTTTGTGTCTTCCATGATTTCTCTCTTCAGTGTTGTGTAGTTTTCTGAGTACAGGTCTTTGACCTCCTTGGTTAGGTTTATTCCCAGGTATTTTATTTTTTTTGTTGCTATATCAAATGGGATTTTTTCCCTGATTTCTGTTTTTGCTGTTTCACTGTTGGTATACAAAAATGCCTTTGATTTCTGGATGTTGCCTTTATAACCCCCTGTTTTGCCAAATTCAATTATTAGTTTGAGTAGTATTTTGGCAGAGTCTATAGGATTTTCTAAATACACTATCATGTCATCTGCAAACAACGACAATTTTGTTTCCTCCTTTCCAATTTGGATGCCTTTTATTTCCTTTTCTTGTCTGATTGCTGTAGCTAAAACTTCCAATACTGTGTTGAATAGAAGTGGTAATAGTGGACAGCCTTGTCTTGTTCCTCATCTTAGTGGGAAAGATTTTAGTTTTTGTCCATTGAGTATAATGTTGGCAGTAGGTTTCTCATATATAGCCTTTATTATGTTGAGGAATGCTGCCTCTATTACCATTTGCTAAGTGTTTTTGTCATAAATGGATGCTGTACCTTATCAAATGCTTTTTCGCATCTATTGATATGATCACGTGATTTTTGTCTTTGCTTTTGTTTATGTGACGTATTACGTTTATTGTTTTGCGAATATTGTACCATCCTTGCATCCCTGGGATGAATCCCACTTGTGTGATTCACAAGTGTGTGATCTTTTTAATGTATTGCTGGATGCGGTTTGCTAATATTTAGTTGAGGATTTTAGCGTCAGTATTCATCAGCGATATTGACCTGAAGTTTTCTTTCTTTGTTATGTTTTTTCTGGTTTTGGGATTAGGATGATGTTGGCTTCATAAAAAGAGTTTGGGAGTCTTCCATCATTTTGGATTTTTTGGAATACTCTGTGAAGGATAGGTGTTAGTTCTTCCTTAAATGCTTTGTAGAATTCTTCTGTGAAACCATCTGCTCCAGGGCTTTTGTGTATTGGGAGTTTTTTGATTACTGCTTTAATTTCATCTGCTGTTATTGGTCGGTTCAGGCTTTCTGCTTCTTCTTTATTGAGTTTTGGAAGATTATATTTTTCTAGAAATTCATCCATTTCACCTAGGTTTTCATATTTCTTGTCATACAGTTCTTCATAGTAGTGTCTTACAATCCTTTGTATTTCTGTGGCATCAGTTGTAATATCTCCTCTTTCATTTCTGATTGAGTTTATTTGGGTCCTCTCTCTTTTTTTCTTGATGAGCCTGCTTAAAGGCTTGTCAATTTTGTTTATTTTTTCAAAGCACCAGCTCCTGGATTCATTGATCCTTAGAATTGTGCTTTTAGTCTCTATGTCATTTAATTCTGTGCTGATCTTGGTTATTTCCTTCCTTCTACTTGACTTGGGTTGTCTTTGTTGTTGTTCCTCGAGTTCTTGTAGGTGTAGGGTTAAGTTGTTTGTGTGAACTGTTTCTGTTTTTTTTTACATAGGACTGTATCGCTATGAACTTCCCTCTCAGGACTGCCTTCGCTGTGTCCCACAAGTTTTGGGTTGTTGTCGGTTCATTTTCATTTGTTTCAAGGAACTTTTTGATTTCATCCCTAATCTCATCCTTGACCCATTGGTTGTTTAATACCATGCTATTCAATCTCCATGATTTTGAGTGTTTCAGGGTTTTTTCCTTTGGGTTGGTTTCTAACTTCAGTCCCTTATGGTCAGAGAAAATACTTGGTATGATTTAAATTTTCTTGAATTTGTTAAGGCTTGTTTTGTGTCCTATCATATGGTCTATTTTTGAAACTATTCAATGTGCATTTGAAAAGAATGCGTATTTAGCTTCTGTGGGGTGAAAGGCTCTATATATATCAGTTAAGTCCATTTCATCTAGAGTATTGTTCAATGCCTCAATATCTTTGCTGATATTTTGTTTGGAAGATCTGTCTATTTTTGACAGTGGGGTGTTGAAGTCCCCTACTATAATTGTGTTGCTATCAATATGTTTCTTGAAGTCCTCCAAGATTTTCTTTATGTATTTGGATGCTCCTGTATTGGGTGCATATATATTTACAATGTTTATGTCTTTTGGTGGATTCTTCCCTTGAGTATTATGAAGTGTCCTTCTGGGTATCTCTTTATGGCCCTTTTTTTGAATTCTATTTTGTCTGATATGAGTATTACTACCCCAGGTTATTTTTCCTGTCTATTTGCTTGGAAAACTTGTTTCCAGCCCTTCGCTTTCAGTCTGTGTAAGTCTTTTGTCCTGAGGTGGGTCTCTTGTAGGCAGCATATGTGTGGATTGTGCTTTCTTACCCATTCAGCTATTCTACGTCTTTTGATTGGAGCATTTAATCCACTTACGTTTAAGGTTATTATCAATAGGTACTTATTCATTGCCTTTTTTTTTTTTTGGTATCTGTGTTTGTTTCTCTCTCTCTTTTCTTCCTTTCCTTAAAGCAGTCCCTTTAGCATCTCTTGCAGAAATGGTTTGTTGGAGGTGTATTCTTTTAGACTTCTTTTGTCTGGGAAGCTCCTTATTTGGCCATCTATCTTAATTGAGAGCCTTGCTGGGTAGAGTAGTCTTGGTTGCAGGCCTCTGGTTCTCATTACTTAGAATATTTCTTGCCATTCTCTTCTGGCTTGGAGCGTTTCCATTGAGAAGTCAGCTGCTAACCTTATCGGGGCTCCCTTGTATGTTATTCCCTGTCTCTGTGTCGCTGCCTTTAGGATTCTCTCTTTGTCTTGGAGTTTTGCCATTTTTATGATGATGTGTCTTGAAGTGGGCCTGTTGGGTTCCTTTTTATTGGGACTCTGTGTTTCCTGGATTTGTGTGGCTTTTTCTCTCATCAGATTAGGGAAGTTTTCCATCATTACTTTTTCAAACACATTTTCTATCCCTTGCTCTTCTTCTTCTCTTTCTGGTATCCCTATAATGCGGATATTATTACGTTTCATGTTGTCCTGCATTTCCCTTAATACCTCTTTATTCTTTCTGAGTCTCTTTTCCTGTTCCTTCTCTTTTTGGGTGTTTTTTTCTACCTTGTCTTCCAGCTCAATGATCCGGTCCTCTGCTTCATCGAGCCTGCTTTTGATTCCTTCTATTGTATTCTTCAGTTCAGATATTGTATTCTTTACTTCCTCTTGGCCCTTGTGGATCGTTTCTATTTCCTTTTTCATGTTGACATATTTGCAGTGAGTTCATTATAGTTTCCCTGTTGTTTCTCGAAATTCTCTGCGAGCTCATCAAGCTCCTTGAACTTCCTGATAACCAATGCTTTGAACTCACTATCTGATAGTTGGCTTGCCTCTGTTTTGTTTATCATACTTTCTGGGGCTTCCTCCTTTCCTTTCATTTGGGGATTGTTTCTTTGTCTTCCCATTGTTTGTGAGACTCTTCTTGCTAGCCTCTGTTTCTTAAATTGATCTGTCAAGTTCTCTGGAGTTGCGAAGTTAATTTTGTGTCACTGTCTCTGTTTTTAGGGCTGACCCTTGTCTGGGTGTAGCTCTGTTCTCTTTTCAACTCCAGGTTTTAATGTCTCACCTGTGGATAATGTAGAGAGGGGAAGGAAGAAGAAAGAAAAAAAATAAGAAAAAAATATGATAATAAAAAATATAAAAATAAAAAAATAAGAAATAAGAAGAGGAGAAGACTAGGAATACTAAATGAAAGGAAGGAAGAAGGAATTAAAAAAATAAAGAAGGACAGATAGGAAGGAGGGTGGGGAAAACAAACAAACAAACCAAAAAAAACTTCTGCTGGCTGGCTTGAAAGTGTCCAGTCAGGCCTGTTCCCCTGATCCTTCCGTCTGTGTCAGGCGTTTGATCGTTCAATTTCCCCTGTAATCGTGGTCACCAATATTTATATATGCTGGAATACTGTTGGGAGTTCGCTCTGTTCCTCAGAAAATCAGCTAGGTGTTTCACTTGTGGGGAGGAGGAAGTGGACTCTGCTCCCCCCATCTCGCCACAGTTTATTTCTCTCTCATTTGGGCTTTTTTTTTTTTTCCCTTGGTGCGCCTTTTACTTTAAGGGGCGAAGCTTTAGGTGTTCACCAGGGCGGGGAAACCCATGTCGCTCTGTTGTGACGCTGTCTGTGGGGGCGGGGTAACCCATGTTGTTTTGTTGTGATGCTGTGTGTGGGGGCGGGGCCTGAGAGAACAGTGGCGCTTGCTCTGCTCTCCGCACCTCCCCAGCTGCCCACAAGCAAGTTGATCCCTTCCTTGCTGGCTCCGGGGTGAGTGGGAGAGCCTGCACAGTTCTAAGTCCCCCTGGGCCTCCCCAACAAACTCTCCTGTGAGGCTGGGGGTTCCTCCTGCCGCGGCCTCAACCCCCACAGGTGTCCTCAGTGTGTGGTTTGAGGCTTTATTTCCCTGCGTTGGTGGGCCGTGCGGTCTGCTCCGCTCCCCAGCTTTTCCTCCCGGTCTATCCGCATGCTCATGAGGGACCGTCCGGTCCACCAGTGTCAGCCCTAGTCTCGCAGAGTGTGCCTGCCGTGCTTTGGCCAGGCACGCTTACCACGGGCCTCTTCAGGTGGCTGGAGCGCCACCGACACCGCTCTGCAAACCCGTCTAGCTGAGCGCCCTCCACCTGGCTCCGTCCCGCCCACTGGTCTGGATGAACGTGTCTTCTTTAACTCCTTGGTTGTCAGACTTTCACTCAGTTCAGTTTTCTGTCAGATCTGGCTATCCTTGCCCTCTAAATTGCTTTTTTTCCTCTTTTGGTTGTGCGAGGAGGAACAGTGCGTCCACCTACGCCTCCATCTTGGCCGGAAGTCCTCCCAATAATAATTTCAATAAAGATTTTAATGAACTATTACATAGATATTTAACTATTTGATACAAAGATTAAAATTTATGTTATGTGTATTCATCAACATTGTATAGTATTATCCATAGTACTTAGTAACTAAACTTCATGATTTCAGTTTCTGTGAGTGTAGATATCAACAGAGCTTAAGTTAAATGAGTGTAAATGTAACAATTTAGTAACACTTCAAATGTTACTATATATAAACATTATTATATTATGTTAACATTATTAATATAATAATGTTTTGAAGTGTTGAAAACTCTTGAAGTATTGCCATTCTAAATGCATTTACTTTGGCATTGTTTCTTGACAAGTAAAGCAACTGAAAGAAATTATTTTAATACTATATCCTTTTCAACCCTTTTAGTGAGTTAGTTGGTTTGCTTCAAAAAAGAACTTCGCTACAAAGAATGAGTTTGCCCTTGGAAAAATTAAGCTAAATAGGCTAAATAATTTCCAAGAATTTTGAGAATAAATGGCATTTACATTACTATTAAAATTTTTTTGTATACTGAGCTCTGGCTGGTGTGGCTTGCTTGGTTGGAATATCATCCCATAAATGTAAGGGTCTCAAGTTCAATTTCCAGTCAGGGCACATGTGTGGGTATTGCGTTTGGTCCCAGTGGTCAGGGTGTGCTGGGAGAGGCAACAGATTGATGTTCTCTCTCTCTTTCTTCCTCTCTTCCCTTGCTCTAATAAACAAACAAACAAAAAACCTGTTGTTGGAGTAATCACTGGAAACTAAGCGCTACTCAGATAAAAAAAGTTTTTGTGTAATGATATTCTATGTGAAGGTGTGAGCACTGGTTTAGTCAGACATTTGTGAAGTGAGGTTAACTTGTAAAATGGAGAATTATGATTCACCACATGGTTTTATTTTTCCTCTACCATTACTTCTTTCTTAGTCTTTGAAACTAATTTCCAAGATTATTTTAACAAGCCATAGATAAGTTTTATTGTGCATTGTAGTGTATACCACTAAGTGCTATGTAAATTGTTTCTGTATTTGAGCTTGTTTGTAAAATAATTACTAGAAATAAAAAAATCACATATCTATAAACATGACTTGGTGTGGAGACCAGAAAATGAAAAGTTCTTACTATGTATTTCCTAAGTTTCACCAGTTTCCATAATTTCACCACAGATTCTATCAGTTTTCTTTTTAACCCATTAAATGAATTATACTAATAAATATGAATTTTACTTAAATACATTTTGATCAGTGTGGACAGATGGGTTACAGACTAGCAACTAAAGCCATCCTTTTCCTTTCGTTTCTTTTTTCTCTCTGGTTGTCTTTCTGTATGAAAGAGTCTTTATAAAGTCTTTCTAAAATATTTAGTTATTGAATTTTCGTATAAGTATTCAAAACCAGGATTTAAATGCAGTTTTTGGTTTACCTAAGCTTTTGATTTAGAACCAAGTTGAAGATTGCTGATGAAACAAGTACTGAAATATAGATAATAAATATAGCTCAGTGAAGTTCATATGCTTGGTGGTATGCATATCTCAGCAAAAAATGTGTGTGCCTTTGGAGGTTTGGAAGTATTGAGGTTTAGTTTGTTCTATCTCTAGGGCAAGCTGTTGATTTCAGATTGCTGGTTGTTCCCTAGAGACTGAATTCAGATACATTCAGTTTTTCAAGAATCCAGACTGTCCCAACAAAGAGGGGATTATACCAATACAAATGGCCAACAGATATATGAAAAAATGTTCAACTTCACTAGCTATTGGGGAAATGCAAATCAAAACTACAATGAGATACTACCTCACACTGTTAGAATGACTATTATCATCAACAAAACAGGTAAAAACTGTTGGAGAGGTTGTGGAGAAAAAGGAACCCTCATTCACTGCTGGTGGGAATGTATATTGGTACAGCTACTATGGAAAACAATATGGTGGTTCCTCAAAAAATTAAGAAGAGTTACCACATGACCCAGCAGTCCCTGTTCTGGATATCTACCTGAAAAATTCAAAACACTTATTTGCAAAGCTATGCAAACCTATGTTCATTGTAGCATTATTCACAGTGGTCAAGACATGGAGACAACCAAACTGACCTTCGATAGAGGATTGGGTAAAGAAGATATGGTACATATATACTATGGAGTACTAGTTAGCCATAAGAAAAGATGAAATCTGTTTGCAACAACATGGATGGATCTTGAGAATATTATGCTAAATGAAATGTCAGAGAAAGCTAAGAACCGTATGATTTCACTTATATGTGGGATATAAAACTGAAACCCATTGACACAGACAACAGCATGGTTACCAAAGGGGAGGTGGTGGTGGGAAGTTAAAGGTAAAGGGGGCCAAATACATGTGACAGAAGATGGTTTGACTTTGGGTGCTGGGCACACAATGCAATATACAGATCGTGTATCATAGAAATGTATACCTGAAACCTATGTGACCCTATGAACCAATGTCACCCCAATAAATTTAATTAAAAATAAGTAAAAATAAATGAAAAAAATAATAACATATCTACACCCAAAGGTTGTAGAAAAGTAGTAGATTTTCGATGTTCTATGACTCCAAGTCAGATCCAGTGCTGACACTGTGAATCTTGGGCAAGTTACTTAAACTTTCAAATACTCAAGTTTAATCATCTGTAAAATCTAAATAATAATATTAGCCACCTTTCAGAGGTACTGTGATAATTAAAAATGTTGTATGTGAAGCTCTACATGTAACTCTTTAAAAAAAAGAAGTAACAGATTTCTCAAATTGTATAATTCTCTTGTATTAGTGATTCTGTTGGGGTAAATAACTTTTTTCCCTTTTTTATTGGTGATGTAAGTTGAGGATTAACATTAAATACCTATCAGACACATGCTAATGGGGGTGACTTTCATTTTTCGATATATATGTATCATTAATGTAACATGTTTGGCATCATATCTCGGTTCTGCTATTGTGTACTGTTGCCAAGAACTTGTGACCAATCTAAGCTTGTTTCTTCATATGTTAGTTACCACATGGGGGTTGTTATTTCTCCTTCCCGAGGTTGTCATAATTAATTGAGAGAGGACATCAGGGGGCTTAGACCACCCAAAGCTCTGTTATTCTAGAATGCACTTTCCTCTTGCATTAAACTTCTTGTGACTCTGTATTCACTACTACTATTATCTATGCTCTTAGCCAGTGTAAATATAAAGTAGATTTTTTCTCTGTGCTTATAAGTACAATACATGTACAGTTTGCATTTATACTATTTACTTTAGAAGGTAGAAACTGCTTTGAAATTTTATTTTATAGGGGCTAGTGGAGGTCTGTGTGTATGTATTCATTTAGTAGTTTTGATAAGCTACTAATACTAAATGGAATTATAACTGGTTAAGAAAGATTTTTTTAAGACAATTTGTGTCTTTCACAAATAACAAACTTATATGCTCTATAGGCCTCTTGTTCAGGTGGTATGTGGCTGGACAGAGGTAAAAATGTTTATCTGACAATTTATAATACATAATGCTTTTCTTATCCAAGTAACTACTTCAAATATCTAGTAACTTGACTTGGCCCATAAGTGTGTTTAAAATCTTTTTAACCATTTTAAAGTGTACAATTAAGTGGCTTTAAGTACATTTAAAATGTTTTGCAGCCATCGCCAGTATCCATTTCCAAAACTTTTTCATCTTCCTAAATAGAAACTGTGTACCCATTAAATAATAACTCCCATTCTTTCCTCTCATCTAGCTTCTGGTGATCTCTCTTCTTTTTTCTGTCTTCATAATTTTACCTGTCATAGACTTCATATAAGTAGAATCATACAATATTTGTCCTTTATTTCTGGCTTATTTCACTTAGCGTGCTGCTTCTGTGTTCATCTGTATTATAACATGTATCAGATTTCATTCCTTTTTAAGGTTGGATTATATTTCACTGTATGTATATATCACATTTTATTCATTTACTCATCTGTAAAGACGTTGGGATTGTTTTCACCTTTTGACTCTTGTGAGTAATGCTTCTATGAACATTGGCGTACAAGTATCTGTTAAGAGTCTCTGTTTTCAGTTCTTTTGGGTATATAACTAGAAGTGGAATTGCTTGATCATATGGTAATTCTATGTTCGTTTAACTTTCAGGAATCACGGAACTGTTTTTCACAGCGGCTATACCATTATTTAATTCCCATCTGCAATGCACAGGGGTTCTTCCACATTCTCTCAAATGCTTGTCATTTTTTTTTAAAGAAAATAATATTAAAATCACTTCTTTCAGCAGTGTTTTGTAGTTTTCAGTACACAAGTCTTTCAAGTCCTTGGTTAAATTTATTACTAAGTATTTTATTCTTTTTAATGTTATTATAAATGGAATGTTAAAAAAGTTTCCATATTAGTTCATTGCTAGTATACAGAAATGCTGTTGATCTTTGTGTGTTGATTTTGTATTCTGCAACTTTGGGTTTCTCTTTTGGGTTTCTACATATATAATCATGTTATCTGTAAACAGATCATTTTAGTTTTTTTCTTTTTAATACAAAACATGTATTCCTTTTAAGCTGTTGCTGAATTCAGTTTGTACTTTGTTGATGGTTTTTGCATAGTTATTCACAAAGAATATCTGTCTGCAGTTTTCTTTTTTTATTGTGCTTCACTTTGTTATGATTGACAGATGTGGTGTTTTTTACAAATTGAAGGCAAGACCCTCCTCCAGCAAATAGCTTATGACTTGCTCTAGTATGATACTTTATTGTGGTGGTCTGGAATTGAACCCACAGTATCTTCGAGGTATGCCTGTAGTGTCTTTTTCTGGCTTTGGTATTGGATTATGTTCATTATATAAAATACATTAGGAATTATTCCTTCCTCTTAAATTTTTTGAAAGAGTTTGAGAAGGATTAGTGTTTATTTTCTCAATGTTTGGTGGAGTTCACCAATGATGCCTTCCAGTCCTGGGCGTTTTTAGTTGGAAGGTTTTTGATAGCTGATTCAATCTCCTTACTAGTTATAGATCTATTCAGATTCTCTATTTCTCTGAGTCAGTTTTGGTAGATATTTCTACTGTGTTTCTAGATACTTGTCCATTTCATGTAGGTTATCCAATTTGTTGATGTACAGTTGTTCATAATATTGTTTTAAAATCCTTTTGATCTATATAAAATTGATAGTCATGTTTCTATTTTAGTCTTCACTTTTTTTTCTCTTAGTATAGGTAAAGGTTTGTCAGTTTTGTTTATCTTTTTAAAATGACAGCCCTTGGTCCTGTTTATCTTTTCTGTTTTTTTCCTATTCTTTATTTTATTTTTCTTTACTAGTCTTTATTATTTCCTTTCTTCTAGTAGCTGTGTTTAGCTTGCTCTTTTTTTAGTTCCTTAATGTGTAAAATTAGATGATTGATTTGAGATTTTTTTTAGGTATATACGTTTATAGCCACAAATTTTCCTCTTAATTGTTTTTGCTGCATGCCATAAGTTTTGATATGTTGTGTTTTTATTTGTCTCAGTGTATTTTCAGATATTTTTACCCATTGTTTGTTCTAGGGTGTGTTGTTTAATTTGTACATATTTGTTAATATTCCAATTTTATTTTTGTTATTGGTTTCTAGTTTCATTACATTGTGATCAGAAAAGAGTCTTTGTATGATTTTAATCTTTTTAAATTTATTGTTTTGTGGTAAAACATCCTGGTTAATGTTGCAGTGCACTTGAGAAAAATGTTATTGTTGGTTATGGTGGTTATTGTTGGATATGGTGTTCTGTATATGCCTTTAAGGTCCATTTGGTTTATAGCATTCTTTGAATCCTTCATTATTGATACTATGTTTAGTTTTTCATCTATTATTGAAAATGGGATATTTAAATATCTTATTATAGTACTGTATTTCTCCCTTCAATTATATTAATGTTGCTTAATATAGTTTGGAGATCTGTTATTTGGTGCATATATATTCCTAATTGTATATCTTCCTGATGAATTTATCTTTTAATCAACATATAATGTTCTTTATCTCTTGCAGCAGTTTTTGACTTAAAATCTATCTTGTCTGATATAGTATAGCCACTGCTGCTCTTTTTTCGTTACTATTTGCATAGGATACCTTTATCCTTTTACTCTTACTTTTAACCTTTTTTTTTTTTACCTTTTTTTATTGTTGTTCAAGTACAGTTGTCTCCATTTTGTCCTCACCACTCCCCCCACCCCAGCCATCCCCACTTTCCACCCTTGATCCTACCCACTTTGTAGATGTTCCTGAAAACCCTTCCCCTTTTCCCCCCAATGCAAAAGAACCTATACTTTCAACCTTTTTATAGATATCTTCAGTGAGTCTCTTGTGGCCAACATGTAGTTGGAAGTTTTGTTATTATTCATTCTACCAGTCTTTGTCTTTTGATTGGAAAAGTAGTTACAGATGAGAAAAGATGTGTCTCTTCCATGTTGCTATTTGTTTTCTGTCTATCTTAAAGCTTTTTTCCCTTTATTCCTTCATTACCACCTTCTTCTGTGTTTCCTTGACTTTTTGGTAGTTACAGCCTCCCTCCCACTTTATGCAATTGACGTAACTAACTACATGTTTATACATTGTGTGCCTGGTAATGTAGTTTTATTATTATTTGTTTAATGCATTTGTCTACATGCTTTTAAATTATGTATAAAATAGAAAGTGGAGTTTGCAAATCAAAATTATGATAATACTGCCTTTTATATTTACCTACTTGTTTATCTTTACCAGAAACCTTTATTTCTTTATATAGCTTCAGGTTACTCTGTACCATGCTTTTGTTTCTACGTGAGAGACTTCTGTTAACTTTTTTAAGGTCAGGTGGTAATGAATTCCCTCAGCCTTTGTTTACTGGCAAATTATTTATTTTTCCCTCATTTGGAATAAAGATTGGCTGAATATAGAATTCACAGTTGACAGTTTTTTTCTATTCTCATTCCTTCAAACATATCCTACACCTTTTCATTCTGGCTTCTAATATTTCTGATGAAAAAATCAGCTCATAATCTTATTAGGGATCCTTTGTATATGGCAAGTCACTTCTCCTTTGCTGCTTTAAAATTTTATTCATTATGCTATTATAGTTGTCCCAATTTTTCCCCCTTTGCCCCCCTCTACCTAGTACCTCTCATTCCTTCTAGCAACCCCCCCTTAGTTCATATCCACAGGTCATGGGTATAAGTTCTTTGGCTACTCCATTTCCTATACTGTTCTTAACATTCTTCTGTCTATTCTGTACTTCTCCCTACCAATTTATACTTCTTAATCTCTGCACCTTTTCTCCCGTTCCCCCATTCCCCCTCCCAACAGATAATCCTCCAAATGATTTCCACATCTATGGTTCTGTCCTGTTCTGCTTGTTTGCTTAGTGTGTTTTTTTAGAGTCAGTTGTTGATAGTAGTGAATTTGTTGCTATTTTAATATTCATAGTTTTGGTTTTCTACATCGGTCTATCTTAAATAAGTTCCTTTAACATTGCATATAAGAATGGCTTGGTGGTGATGAACTCCTTTAGCTTTACCTAAAGTCTGGGAAACCCTTTATCTGCCCTTTCAATTTTAAATGATAGCTTTGCTAGATAGACTAATCTAGGTTGTATAGGTCCTTGCTTTTCATCACTTTGAACACTTCTTGCCAGTCCCTTCCAGCCTGCAGTTTCTTTTGAGAAATCAGCTGACAGTCTTATAGGAACACCTTTGTTGGTAACTCTCTGCTTTTCCTTTGCTGCTTTTAAGATTCTCTCTTTATCTTTAACCTTGGCATTTTAATTATGATGTGTCTTGGTGTGGTCCTCTTTGGGTCCATCTTGTTTGGGATTCTCTGCTTCCTGGATTTATATATATATTTCCTTCACAAAATTAGAGAAGTTTTCTTTCATTACTTTTTCAAATAAGTTTCCAATTTCTTGCTCTTTGTCTTCTCCTTTTGGGACCCCTATGATTCAAATGTTGGCACATTTGAAGTTGTCCCAGAGGTTCCTTAGCCTGTCCTTGTTTTCTTGGCTTCTTTTTTCTTCTTGTTGTTCTAATTGAAAGTTTTTTTCTTCCTTATGTTCCAAATCATTGATTTAATTCTTAGCTTCATGCACTCCACTGTTGGTTCCCTGTAACTTTTTCTTTATTTCAGTTAGTGTAACCTTCATTTCTGCCTGGGTCTGTTTTATGCTGTTGAAGTACCCAGTGAGCATCCTAATAACCAGTGTTTTGAGCTCTGCTTTTGATAGATTGCTTATCTCCATTTTCTTTAGTTCTTTTTCTGGAATTTTGCTCTGTTCTTTGATTTGGGCCATATTTCTCTGCCTCCTCATTTTGGCAGCCTCCCTGTGTTTGTTTCTGTGTATTAGGTAGAGCTTCTTTGACTCCCTGTATTAGTTGTGTGGCCTGTTGCAGTAAGTTGGATGGGGTGGAGCCTTAGATAATTGCCAGGGCAGGGCAACCCATGTGAACCAGGTTGATGGAGTCTCTGATACAGTGTGGCTGCCCTATGGCTCTGTGTGGGGGAGGGCTCACAAAATGGACAATGCTGCTGTTTGGCCTCTGGAGTTTTGTCCAGGAGGATGCTGTCCCCCGGCACTCACCATAATGCCAGACACTTCAGTTTCTCCTCATATGCCACTGGTGCCCTTCTACCTGCTGTCATGATGTTGGATCCCAGAGGGAGTGAGTCCGTATAAATTCTAAGTCCATTGTGGGTCCTTTAAGAGGAGACATTGAGAATCCCACAGTTTCTTCCACTCTCCCAATCCCCACTGGTTCTTACAGCCATAAGTTATGGGGATTTATCTTTCTGGCACTGGAACCCTAGGCTGGGTGGTCTGGTATGGGGCTGCAATCCCTTGGTCCTGAGGTATTTCTTCTGATTTTTGTCCACCACACGTGGATGTTGGACCACCCATTTCACATCTCTGCATCTCTGCATCTCTACACATCTCTGCACATCTCTGCCCTCCCTGCCCCTCTGGATGAATGTAATTTCTTTAATTGTTTGGTTGTCAGAGTTTCATACAGCTCGATTTGCTGATGGTTTTAGGTGATAGTTGTTTTGTAGTTTAGTTGTAATTTTTGCTGTGTTTGTGCAAGAAGGCAAGCCGTGTTTACTATATCTCCATCTTGACTGGTCCCTTGCTCCTTTTAAGATTCTCTCTTTGTCTAGGCCTTTGACTGTTTGATTATAATATATCTTGGTGTGAGTTTCTGAATTTATTCCACTTGGAGACTGTTGAGTTTTTTAACTTGTAGATTGATGTCTTTCATTATATTTGGGAATTTTTATCCAATATTTTTTCAAATTATTTTTCTGCTTTGTCCTTTTGAGGCTTTTATAATACATACGTTGGTTTACTTGATAGTGTCTCTCAAGTTCTTTGGCTCTATTCACTTTTCTGTATTCTGGTTTTTTTTTTTTTTTTTTTTTTTTTTTTTTTTTTTTTTTTTTTTTTTTTTTTTTTTTTTTTTTTTTTTTTTTTTTTTTTTTTTTTTTTTTTTTTTTTTTTTTTTTTTTTTTTTTTTTTTTTTTTTTTTTTTTTTTTTTTTTGTTATTCACAGACTTGATTATTTCAGTTCTCTCATCTTAAAAGTTTGCCAGTTCTTTCTTCTGGCTACAGGTTCTGCTGTTGAACTCCTCTAGTGAATTTTTCATTCTCAGTTATAGTGCCTTTCAGTTCTAGGAAGTTTGTTTTGTTATTTTTTGTAATTTTTTTTTTATGTTGATATCCTCATTATGTTCATACATCTTTTTCTTGATTTCCTTTTAAGGTGATTGTTTAAAAGTTATTGTCTAGTAATTCTAAAACATCTGGGCTTCCTCTGAGATTATTTGTGTCAATTTGTTTTGTTTGTTTGAATGGGCCATTTTTAAAAATTTTGTTGTATGCTTTTTGATATTTCATTGTAAAGTAGGCATTTTTCTGTTGTAATGTAGCACCTCTGGAAATCAAACTCTCCCTCTTCTCCAGGGTTTGTTGCCTTTTTCTTTTTAATTGTTGAAGGCTGTAATAATTCATTTGTTTTGAGACTTTTCCAAATTATTTTAGCATAGGTTTATTCTAGTCATGTGTGATGATTGAAGTCTCTCTTTAGCTGGTATTTAGGTCAGGTTTTTATATTTTCTTTTCTCCCAGATTTTTGCAGATTAGCTCTGTACTGGAACATTTCTTCAATACTTAGCTAGGCTTCCTCTGAATCTAAGGATGGTCTTGAGGAACAAGCTTAAGGTCTTCTCAGGTCTTTTTTCAGCAGGCATCCTGTCTCGACATGCACATGACTTTCTAAATTCCCCCGTATAGATGGCTGGTTTTGCATTTTTTTTTCCCCAAAGAGTCTCACCCCATATTTACCTCTGATATTACATGGTCTATTGCAGTAGTCCCCAACCTCTTTGGCACCAGGGACTGGTTCAGGCGGAGCCTAGGTAGTAATTCAAGCGAACCTTTGCTTGCTCCCTCGCCTGCCACTCACCACCTGCTGTGCGATACTGGTCCATGGCCTGGGGGTTGCGGACCCTTGGTCTATTGTATAGCTACCCCTAATCTTGCCCCATGTGTCTTTGAATCTGTAGTTGTCTAGCGTGTTTTATTTTCCACCTCATTTTTGAGTTAGGTGATATACAGGTGAGGGCCTTGCATCAATTTTTCAGGTGTCCCAGATAGGTTAGAATATATTTACAAAATACTTTGCAAATGAGGTCTATCTGCTCCTTCTGGTTCATATGAAGGAGGAAGAACCAGATTGATACTGCTTCAAGACAAAGATGGCTATTGGGCTTGGAAGAAGTAAGGGCAAGGATTAGTAAAAATGCCACAAAAGTTTCCTATTCGTTTAAAGATGGTGTGTTGCAGCCAATCAAGCCCTGGTAGGTCCAGTCTAGATTCGGAGAGATGGAAGAAAATACGCGGAGCTGTGGGAATGCTTGACATGCCTTTATTCACGGGTAGGTGAGCCATGCATGCTGCAAGATGCATGTCTCTATAATGAGAAGTCCCTGCCTGCTTAAGCACTAGAGACAGAGCCGGCAGAAAGCCAAAACATTATATAACATGGCATGATTCTGAGCATGTGAACCCACTTGATGTTATGGGAACCGTTTATTGGACCTAGTTTCAAGGCTATGAGAACACTACTTATCAGGCCCATTCAAGGTTATGCTTCCCCTAGTTACCCAGACACCTGGGTGAGGAAGCCAGACTGCCTCCATTTACCCTGCAAATGAGTTTTTCTTGGTTGGGTGTTTGCTTGGTTTCAACAAGCCTTTGACTGTTTTTCAGAATTTTAGTAAAGTTGGTTCAGACAGTTTCTGCATATTGTTTAAATGTTTTGGTGGGTAATTGAGAGGTTGGTCCTGGTCCTTCATTCTTTTTGAACTTTATAATTTCAAATGTGAAAATCAGTTGTGTTAGTTTGGCTGTAGCAGCAGTTTTAACAAATTAGCCCTCAAGTTCAGTGGCTTAATCTGATAGAAGTTAGTTTAACAGTCTAGAGTGGGTATTCATGATTGGTGTCAGAAGACTTGGTAGTGGATGTTAGATTGGGGAATATGAGTGTGTATGTGTGCGTGTAGGAGAGGCATTCTGTTGTAACATTGTCTTTCTGAGACATAGTTGATAGTGCCTATGCCTTGTTTAACATGTTGCTTCTGAGGTGGCCGTGGAGAACCTAAGAGGAATGGGGAAAGAGAGGGATTGTATCAGAGGTTTTTATGAGCTAGTCCGGAAATGGTGCACCTGATTTTCACTCACATATCTTAGGCTAGCTATAAGTCATATTGGCCATATTTAATTGTAAGAGAGGCTGAGAAATGTAGTGTAGTTATATGTTTAGGAAGAGGACGAAATTGGAACTGGTTTTGGTGAATAGCTAGAAATTTCTGCCATACCAACCATGCACGGAGCTTCCTTGAGCTGCCATGTTCTATTGAATGACTAAGAAACAGTTCTATTCTATTCTATTAATATATTAAGAAGAAGGGGAAAAAAGCCATATCAATTGAATTTTTATGCAATGCTCTCATCATTCTGATCTCTTTCAATAAATATAGAATTGAGATTTACTTAGTTATATAATTTTACGTTATGTCATCCTTGAACAAACCTTGGAAGGAAATGTTAAGTGACATATATTGATGTAGGTAGTCCTAAAATGTCTTTGCACTTCTGACTCTCTTAGAGTTGTTGATGTCGTGTTTTTCCACAAAGTTTTTTTTTTTGTGTGCAGTTAGGGGAGTTGGTGATATAACATTCCTTAAAAAATGTATTGTACTTTTGTCTTCAATTTTCTTGTAAACTACTGATACATAGTCTGCAAGGTATGTTGGCATTTTCTTGATCTTACCAGATGGTGTTAAAGAAAGGTTTTCAACCAATTACTAGGACTCATGCTTTTCTTAAATGGTCATTAAGTGGATTGTTGCCTGAAATGCTGAGAGGTTGTAGTTGTTTCATTTTATCACCAGAAATGATAAATAAGCTCTTACATACACAGTCAGTGAAGACTGTCATGATGATGACCTCGCCAGCAACAACTGTAAATGCCTTTAGGGCTCCTGCCAATTTCAGAGATGTTAAAAACTTTTTAAAAAGTTATCTTACCATTGAAGATATTAATATGTTGAATTTGATTAGAAATTCAAGCTTTCCTGTTAATGTTTATGTTTAGGACTTATTTTCCCCTGATGAGGACTAACCTATTGAAAATATTGGTTATTTGAATTTATAAAAATATTTGCATTTTAGTTTTTAAAGCTCTTTTGTTTGGAAAAGGAGCTCAAGTGAGGGATATGACGGACCAGCTATTTGGAGAATTAGCTCAAAGTCTGAGTCTGAGGTTAGAACAATACAAGAAAACTTTTGAACACTGTTAAATGCTTCTGAATAGAATGGGCTCTATCAAAGGGTTTTTTTCTGTCACTGGAAGTATTTAGAAAGATTTTGGAAGAAAATCAGTCATTCTTAGTAAAAGCACTTTCTTTACTGGGTGGTAATTGGCCAAAATGTTTTCTATTGTGTATTTCTGACTAAGATAAGAATCTTAGAATAAGAATCTCAAGATTCTTATTCTAAAATAATTTAATTTTGTGTAAGTGAGCTTCCCTTTTCTGATCCTTGGCTGTATAATTTATCAATATTTTCTGTTTGTGATTGGAACACCAGTGATTTTCTTCCTTAATGTAAGACAGACTACTAAATGCAGATCACTGTTCTGTTTATATTGAATGATTAAACACACTGAGCCAACATGTACATTGAAACACTGATTGGCACAGTGGGAACACAGATTCAAGGAATAGTACTTTTTTATTTTGCAGATTTCACTGCAAAATATTGTTTCCTGGTTTTCCTGGAGTCACAGGAGTTCTAATTGTTGGATCTCTCAGGGTTTAGTTACTCAAAAGGTCCACTGTGAATTTTATTTTATTTTTTTTTAAAAAAAGCCTTATGGAAATGACCATCCCTTTCTTCTACTTTCATTCTTTTTCTTGTTAGCACAGTACTTGTGTCCAGATTCTGGAATTATCAGTCCTTAAAAACTACATAAGGAATTTTGTGACCTTTCCCATTAGTAGCTCAAATGATCATTACCAGAATTGTTTGTACATCTTTGGGGAGAAATTTAAATAGATGAAAGACAGCTACCTTTTAGAAAGAGAGATAGGCATAATATTCAATATATCTTTTTCTTATTTTCTTCCACATACCTAAATCTAGATATCAATGTTACCTGAGATTCACTTTTACTGAAAAGTAACAGAATAGATATAATACCCTCAGTTTATTTTTGACCATTCATAATTTGCTAATAGCTCCAGGGTGGAATTTTAAAGACTATTTACCTATGCATACAGAATGCTATGCTGGGTAAATATATTTTTCATGATAATAGAAACAATGGGCTAAAAACATTTTTTTTTCTAGATAGGGTTGTACAGTTACTCTAAATATTTCATATTTCTCTGTGAGAGAGGTCTCTAGATTTCTCTGGTACTGTGTGTAGTACTTTTAAAAAAAAAGATTTTATTTATTTATTTTAGAGAGGGAAGGGGAGGGAGAAGGAGAGAAACATCAATGTGTGGTTGCATTTCGTGCATCTCCTCCCGGGGTACCTGGCCTCCCTACCAGGGTACCTGGCCCACAACCCAGGCATGTGCCCTAGACTGGGAATCGAACTGGCAACCCTTTGATTTGCAGGCCGGTACTCAATCCACTGAGCCACACTAGCTAGGGCTGTAATAATTTTTATTTAAAAGTAAATGTGTAATATCTCAGTGTGCATATGGATTAAACTCTATTGCTTTGATAAAAAATTGCTTAAATATTCTGACATCTGAAATGTGCCTACAAATTGACATTAGCAAGTTATTTATGGCTTTGAAATTACTTCTAAAAATGAGTTTTAATTAGTTACAAGTAAATAACATGTAACTTTCCTTTAAATGTTGTTTGTATAAAGAATGGTTTAAAAATATGTTAAAACCATTGATGAATCAAATTTTTATTCTTGGCATTAATTTATTAGAGTTGGCCAATACTATGCATTTATATAGCTGTGTATTTATATTTTGTATATTTTTATAAAACAAAGGAATATAGTAAATCATTGTCATTTTAAAGCACTCAGAAGATATAAAAACATATAGAGTTAAAAACTGATATTTTCCTGTTCCCCAAACACAGAATTTGTAACAGGTAATTAAGTACTGATAACATTATCTTTCTAGACCTCTATGCACTTTTTTAGTTTACTTTTATTTAATGCAACAATGTGTCAGACATTGTTTTAAGCATTAACAAATAGTAAGGAGTTTTTATGAAGACCCACAAACCCTAGGAAGTAAGTAATAAGTGTGGGGAACTGAGGCTGAGAGGTTAACTGTATGGTTAGCCCAGCCAGTCTGGTACTAGTATCTGTGCTTTTAATCCTGCTGCCTCTTACGCTTTTGTAAATATTTTACTACTATATTGTAACTGAACAACCAGTGGTATCCTAAGTTCCTCAAAAGATCCTCAAAAGATCAGAAAGCAAGAAACAAAACAAAACTTAAAGCAAAGAATAGCTTAACCCAAGCACTGAGATTTCTTTCCTTTCAAAATATTTCACACCCTGCTATGGCTGATACAACCTTCACAAACCTTTTTTTAAAAAAAAAATTTATTTTTTAGCTTTCTGTGTGCCTTACAACTCTCTACACACCATGCAACCTCTATAGATCTTCTTCCTCAGGAATAACTGTTACTCACCCTCAGTCCTTATACTTTTTAACATGGAACAGACCACACTCAAACTCAGTATCTCGCAGCTAAAAGTCCCCAAATCTCCAAACACATTCACCAACATAAATCGACTTTACTTTTTTCTTTTTGCCACACACTTAAAT
The DNA here is from genome assembly GCA_004026765.1 of Micronycteris hirsuta. NCBI lineage: Eukaryota > Metazoa > Chordata > Mammalia > Chiroptera > Phyllostomidae > Micronycteris > Micronycteris hirsuta. The sequence continues at coordinate 6,114 of PVJI01007375.1, read as the reverse complement.
TTGTTTACATTTGAAAATAATATAGGATCAAGCAATAAATGTGAGACAACACGGTTCCATCTCTCAGGTTCAAGTAAGGAAGTAATCAAATACATGAACCAAAAACCCCAAGAAAGAAATCTCAGGTTTTCTGTTTCTTCTCTCCCCACACAGACTTTGTTACTTCAAAAGAAAAAGAAAAAAAAAAACTCAGAGAATACTGGCACTTAGAGGAAAAATTTCCACTGTCATTATAACATAAGCATTCAAGATAAAAGCTAACAGTTTGGATGGAACAGAAAGAATATTAGGTTATGCTGACACAAATGCTAATAATTTAGTGTGATGTACAAATATTACCACTTTTACTTAAGTATGCCTTAAGAAAAAAGTACAAATTATATTTATAAAGTGTATTATAATTATACACTGATTTATATTTCCTCTTTTCACCATCTTTGCTCGTCTCTTCTTTATGTTTTCAGATTTCCTGAACTAATGCGTAGAAGGCATTGTCAATACCTTGTCTTGTCTTTGCTGTTGTTTCAATAAAAGGAATTCTGTGACTTCTTGCTAAGTCCTGTACCTGTTTTATGCCTACTGTTTTAGAAGACAAATCACATTCCCTACTAGGACCATGAGTACATCTTCCAAGTCTTTTAACTCATTTTGCTTCTCTATAATAGCGAATATCTTCAAATGATTTAGTATTGTTTAAGGCAAATACACAAAGAAAGCCCTCTCTAGTCCTCATTGTACTGGTCCCTCATTGCACGGCACTCCTCTTGGCGGCTGTGTCTAGAATATCCAAGAAACAGGTTTCTCCATCAATTACTACTTGTTTCTTGTGGGAATCCTGTATTGTAGGATCATATTCATCCACAAAGCGATTCTGAATTATCTGTATCCTCAAGGCACTCTTGCCTACGCCACCGGCACCAACTACAAGTTTATATTCAGCCATTTTAAGCAGGCCTGGGAGCTGCGGAGCCTGCCTCCCCAAAACTCAGCCAGTTCTCACCTGGATCCTGGTTTACAGCCCAAAACTAAGGTGAGCCTTCCTCCTTCCCAGAGTCTATTCCCTTCCCAGACCTATTTCCTTTCTACCTGCCAGGCGTGTTTTAGTGGCTCATGCCCCCAGTGGATGTGCAGAGGATGTCCAGCAACTGGGAAGTCCCACTCCCTTGGGGGTCAACCTACCACAAATGGATGGGGCCCCACATTGGGCAACACTACTGTAACTGAACTAGTGGGGTCCCACGGCCTGCTGCCCATAGGTAATAACTCTAAAGACACAGTCTGGTGGAAAGGAAAATGGAATTTTTATTACATGTATATGTATGTATATAGTAGATTACTTGATGCCCAACGCCCCACCCCTCCTGCCTGAGGAAGGAGCAGGCTGCTGGTGGGTGGCTGCTGCTCTGGTTTTCCACAGCCTTGCATATGGGAGAGGGGTATGGGGCTTGTTGCCTGGCTGTATTGCCTCCTAGGACCCGCCCAGGGGACCAGCTGGCCCTAATCTCCTCTTCCCACTTGGCTGACCCCTTCTTACTGGCCTTGTTCTCAGCATTGTCAGTACTCCTGGTCAGGCCCAAACGCTCAGGGAGGGGTGTGCGGCCTGGTCCTCCCAGCTGCACAGGGGCAGTAGCCAACTGGCGCACACTGGCATGAGCCACAGGCAGGCAGCAGCCACTAGGGCTTCCTTCTTGGGACAGGGCATGCGGTTTGCTGGGCTGCAGCAGCTGTCCCCCTGGGTGAGGGGTGCAGGGCTTGCCAGTTGAGCTGGAGGCCTGGGTTGCGTGTGGGCAATGGCTGTTGCAACAGTTTCCTGCCTGTCGGAGGAGCACAGGACTTGCTGGACCTACACCTCCCTGAGCCCACCACCCTAGCCTACCCCCTGCCCTCCTACTTGAGGCCAGTTGGCTCACAGATAGGCAGGTCCTGGAGCACTATGGCGGGGAGAGGGGCACTCGGAATTCCTCTAGTTAGTTCCCCAGCTCAGAAAAACTCAGCCCCTACCTGTGGACCCACTAGCCATGGGATGGGGGCATGAAAGCATGTGATTTGCTCATGTTCTGCCTTTTAAAGATTCCCCCCCACCGCACCCCAAATCCCCTGCACAGCTGAAGTGGATAGATGCTAGGGTATGTACTTCCCATCCAATCACCTTCCTGGATTTTGGCACCAGTGTTGTGTGCCTCTCTTTTTGTGTTATATTTGCATTGTCCTGATTATGGGGGCAATGCGTGTGTGCACCATCTTTGGGGCTTCTCCATCCCTCCCCGTTGTCAGGGAAGGGTTCCCCCCTTTGCAATATGTGTACTCATGTATAGTTAGTATAAAAACTAACATATATACATGGTGCTTTTAAACTTTTCCTTATATTATGAGGTTTCCTTTTTCTTTTTTTAAATGGCTATATGTTGTACCATAATTTACTTAAATTTATTTACCATGAATTATTTTTTTTGATGGAAACAGTTTTTTTCACTATTTCCAACAAGATTATGATGAACATGTTTGTAATCCTTGTGTATATGTTTTAGGATTTCTACAAAATAAGGTCTTCGAAGTGGAATAGTTGGATCACAGTCAGTATACATATAAAATTTTGCTAATGCTCTCAAAACATCTTCCAGAATTGCTAAAAGTTTATACACATCAATATTGAATGAATAACTGATTTCTCTTAATTTTGGTAACAAAATGTGCCTTTGATCCTTGAAGTGCTTGCCAATGAAATGGACAAAACTGGTAACACTTGCTGTTGCTATTTTATTTCTTTAAAATTTTCTATTTATTAACATTTGGATTTTTTCTGAGTTAATCTGTTTAAATCTTTTGCCCATTTTTCTCTTGAATTGCCTGCTTTTTGTGTTTTAACCTTGTAAAAGTTGCAATATTTAAAAAAGTCTGTTGTTGAATGGTATAGTGGTTAAGAGTACAGGCTTGATTAGGTTCAAGTTATAGGTGCAATCATATGGTCATATGGTCTTTCACCACCTGGCTTATTTCACTTAGCATAATGCTTTCCAGATCCATTCATACTATTGGGAAAGGTAGGAGGTCCTTGTTTCTTTCCGCTAGGTGGTATTCCATTGTGTACATGTACCATACTTTTTTGGTCCATTCATTTACTGATGGGCCCTTAGGTTGCTTCCAGCACTTGGCTATTGTAAATTGTGCTGCTATAAACATTGGGGTGCATAGGTTCTTTTGCATTGCTGTTTCAGGATTCTTAGGGTATAATCCCAGCCGTGGTATTGCTGGGTCAAAAGGCAGTTCCATTTTTAGTTTTCTGAGGAAATTCCATACTGTTTTCCACAGTGGCTTCACCAGTCTGTATTCCCACCAACAGTACACTAGGGTTCCCTTTTCTCCACATCCTCTCCAACACTTGTTTGTTGATTTGTTTATGATGTCCATTCCGACTGGTGTGAGGTGGTATCTCATTGTGGTTTTAATTTGCATTTCCCTGATGGCTAGTGATGCTGAGCATCCTTTCATATGTCTCTGTGTTCTTTGTGCATGTTTCTTGGAGAAGTGTCTCTTCAAGTCCTTTGCCTGTTTTTAAAAAATATTTTATTTATTTATTTTTAGACAGAGGGGAAGGGAGGGAGAAAGAGAAACATCAGTGTGCGGTTGCCTCTCGCATGCGCCCCCTGCCCCCTGACTGGGGACCTGGCCCACAACCCAGGCATGTGCCCTGACTGGAAATTGGACCAGCAACCCTTTGGTTCACAGGCTGACACTCAATTTACTGAGCCACACCCGCCAGGGCCCTTTGCCATTTTTTTAATTGGGTTGTTTGTCTTCCTTGAGTGCAATTGTGTGAGTCCTTTATATATTTTGGACATCAAACCCTTGTCTGAGGTGTCATTTTCAAATATATTTTCCCATGTGGTTGGTTCCCTTTTCATTTTGCTGATATTTTCTTTTGCTCTGCATAAGCTTTTTATTTCGATGAAGTCCCATGTGTTTGTTTTTTCCTTTATGTCCTTTGCTCTATTGGTGAAAATCCTGCTGCATGGAATATCTGAGACTTTCCTGTCTATATTTTCCTCTAGGACCTCTGTGGTGTCACGACTTATATTTAAGTCTTTTTTTTTAAAAATACAATTAAGTTTAATTGCTGAGAAACTACAGAAGTTCTAGTTTCACTATGCAGGGGATCAGTGCGAGTGCTTAAACTCACGTTTGATGTGATGTTCGTTCACAAAGCTACATGGAAGGAAAATGAGTCTTATCCTGATGTTGGAATAATCTCACCGGCTGGGGAATCCGGAAAGTTACTAAGAGCAGGACAAAACAGGGTCCGCCTAAACTTATGAAAAAAATACTGAATGTTAAGCGTCTGTAACCATTTAAAGGCATTCGGTGTCAATGTCTTAAAGGATTAAGATGCTCTAAAACAAAACCCTTACAAGAATATCAAAGATTTAGGGAATTATCTTCATAAATACCCAAATGCCTATGGCTTCAGCTGTCACCCTACTGCGGATGAACGTGACCAGGATTCATCAAAAGAGAAAAATCTTACGGCAGTTCCGTAAGGAGAATCTTGCATATTCCATTGGTCTCTTAAACCTGGTTCCTTTTGATGTTTTTGTTTTGTTTTGTTTGTTTGTTCTTTCTTTAATTTACAGTGCTTAAAGGCACCCACTCCTTTTAGGCCCAGGCTGAGTAGCAGCTCTGTACTCTGTCATCCACGGTCCACTGAGGAGGAAGGCTTCACCTTCCTGATTTTCTCCATATCCACTGAGTGAGCTTACTGCCTCTGAGCATGCAGTTTCCTTTTCTCCACCTATCTTCTGTTCTTGTCTGGTAATGCTTATTCATGAATCTCATGCACCGGGGCAGAAGTACAGATGTTGAGAGTCTTCTGGCTTCCTGTATCCGTCTCTTTCTCTCCCCACCCATAAAGAGCAAATGGATGCTGCTTTTCTTTTATTTTACTTGATGATCTCTGAGGACTTTTCACCTCCTTCCTAGTTCCTCTAGCAAAGAAGGCACTGGGTTGTTGTCAAGGCTTCAGGCCGCTGGGTAATCTGTCAGTCTATTTTGTCCTGATCTCTTGTTAAAGTTTTTCATTTACATCTTTAACTGGCGGTGCTGGCAGAGAAGTGTCCTCTGCAGCCCGGACCTCCACGTCCCCGACCTACCTGGCCTCTGCAGTTGGCTGCTCCCACACTGGGGCTTCAGTAGGCAGTGGCCGCGAGGCTGGGGCGCACTGGGGAGTGAGGCTCCCTATGCCTGTCCTCGCTAAGCTGTCTGGATTGCCTGGGGGCCCCAGTCATCCCAAAGCCAGGGCGTGTGCACCTGCTCCAGCAGCTGGTGGCTCAGGCGGTACTGCAGCTGCTCGCGGAAGCATTCCATTTACTCATCCCAGCTGGGCTCCTGGTAGCGCTTCATGTACTCGCTCTTCACCCTGCTGCCCTGGGACGTGGTACCTCCCACAGCCCCAAGTACGCACCACCCTGTGCAGATGCCTACAGGACCAGCACATGACACAGAGGCCCACCCTACCCCTCTATATTGAAATCTTTTATCCATCTTGAGTTTATTTTTGTGTATAGTGTAAGTTGGTGGTCAAGTTTTTTTTTTTTTTCCATGTAGCTGTTCAGATAGATCTCCCAATACCATCTGTTGAAGAGGCTATTTTTACTGCAGTTTGTGCTTCTGTTCCCTTTGTTGAATATTAATTGACCATAGAGACTTGGGTTTATTTCTGGGCTCTTTATTCTGTTCCATTGATCTATGTGTCTGTTGCTATGCTAGTACCAGACTGTTTTGATTACCATGGCCTTGTAATATAGTTTGGTATTAGGTATTGTGTGTAACCTCATACAAAACAAACCAGCAACTCTGGTTTCTCTTCAGATTATATAAATCTTTCGCCTTTTACAAAACAAACCAGTAAGCAAAATATAACCAGAGACATTGAAATAAAGAACAGACTGACAGTAACCAGAAGGGAGAGGGATAATGGGGGAAAATAGAGGAAAGGTCATCAAAGAATGTACAAAGGACATGTGGACAAAGCCAAAATGGGTAAGATTGAGGGTGGGAGGTGGGTGGGGTTGGGAGAGGGGAGGTAGTGGAGGGAAAATGGAGATAAGAGTACTTGAACAA
>PVJI01007374.1:0-78839 GCA_004026765.1 Micronycteris hirsuta | reverse complement strand
AACAGTCATGGGCTTTGGGGCCAAATAAGGATTTACAAAGATTTAACCCTGGAACTGCCGGTATCCAGCTCTATGAGCTCAAACAAGTTATATCACCTTTTATATCTCAGGCTCTTCACATTTAAAATGAAAACAATAACTTGCAGGATTGTTGTAAGAGCTGGAAATAATACAGGTAAGTGACTATCACATAGTAGACATTCAATTAATGGTCCTTGTTAAATTATTTTTGTTATTGTTGAATTATTATTGTTATTGCCCAATCCAGTTCCTCTAGAATTCCTCTTACTAGCCTAGCTTAAGGCCAGTCTCAGGCTGGGGTAGGGTAACAAAATCCAGCTCCCTCACCCCAGGGTAGGCAGACTCTGGGGAGCCTTGCAACACTGGGGCAGGACTTCCGTGTTTGCAAATCTCCCTACAAGTCCAGGCTGAAGCTAGTCTTCATCAGACTCCACTTCCTTCCCTTTCCCTGTCCCGATTGCTTTGCCCCTTATCAGTTTTCCCTGGGAGCTATGCCTCAATAAATGATGTGTGTGCGAATCCCCATCGCAGGCTCTGCTATGGAACCTGTCTAGGACAGTGGGTATCACTTTTTGTTCCACCAGAAGACATTTACAGGGTTTAGTACCCTAACAGCTAGTTTTTTCTAGTAATGTCCAGTTCATCAGTTTTATTTATTTGCTCACGGTCAAAACCTTATTTAGAAGGGAGAATTATCCCGATATCTTTGCATTAATTTAATCATGGTTGGAGGAGTTATTTATTATTAGAGGAAGAGAGAATGGAAAGGAGAAGCAATTACTTTTCTCATTAGAGAAATATGAGACCAGTCTCTAAAGCTTAAGTGTTAAGGCCTTTCTATCTTCCAGTGACATATAAAGCCATGCTAGGACGGCCCTAGCCCGAGCCTCAGCAACCCTGTATTCAACTGGCCACTGACGCTCACAGCTAAGCTGCGAGACCTGGGGAAAAAACACTCAGCATCTCTCTGCCTCATTTTTGTCAATTGTAAAATGAGAAAAAAAAATAATCAGAGCTGTTGAAAGAAGTAAATAAAATCTTGTATGTGAGAGTTTGGTAATTATAAAACACATCCTAAAGATGAGGTGTTTGAGGTGTAAAAGTGACATTCTGGTTAGTTCAAGAATTGGAAGTGAAGGCATTAAGCTCTGGCTCACCAGTGTGAGCCTCCTTAAATATGTGGATTTAGGGAAAACTGTGTTAGTTATATGCACTCTGTTTTAAATAAATTATTTTTATGAAAAACATCTATTTCATACTTAAATAAAAGTAGAGCAAGGCAGGAGTACTGTGCAAATGATAAAATGTATGTGTGTTGTGTATATCGATTGCAGCTCCAGTGATTTCTGAGAACTATTTAGGGGAGTTAAATTAACAGTATTTCATAGGATTTATTAGCCATAAAAAGTCTCCCAGAGCTGCCTACATAAGGCTTTAATTATTCAAAAATTGTTCTTTGGCACCTCAAACATTGCCAAATCTGGAAGTAAGAAATCGAACACTTTTCTGGTGGCAAAAAAAGAATTTTTTTTTTCAGTGCAGGAAGCATCAATGAAAACAGGCACCCCAGAATTTGAGGAACCCACAGCTTGAAGGTAAGTAACTTAGATACCTGGGAATGAAGGAAAGAAGAAAATGGTTTAAAGACAAATGGTTTAAGACAGTTGCAGAAGCAAAGAAATAAACGACAGGAGACAGAACACTGAGTAAAGAAAAACAGGAGCAGGAAGGTTAAGCAGAGCGGCAGACATCGATAACGAAAAACCAGCCGATGCAGAGGGGCCCGGGTGGCAGCAGGAAAGCTGTCCAACAAAACAACGGAATGCTGGGAGGCCAGGCCTGTAGCATGAACCGGCCTGCAGGGGGCGCTGCGAACCACACCCTCCTCAGCGACCCCTGCAGGCAGCCCCGGGCCTGGTAACGTGTCCTTCAACATTCACCCTCCCCCGATGCCACACAGGAAATGACCTTGTTTTTCTATTTTCATTAGAGAAAATAAAAGGCTTAGGGTCTTGTCCTTTGGCACTTGAACACCCCTCCCCCAGGCATCCCATCTTCAACATTCAGGACAAAGGTTGCTACTTGAAGTGCCTTTTTTGGTCTTCTAGGCAGCTGTAAGCCCCATTCTCTCTGCTTCTGCACTTCTCCCCTTGCACTTGCCTGAAGACACTGGACTCAGGTGTTAGCCCAGTATTCACCTACGAATTCCCAGAGGGCAGGCCACCTTCACCACCTCAGTGCTTCCCGCTTGGTCTGGCACACACCGTTCTCACAATGAAGAATCATAAAAATCTGCTTCAGAAGGTAGGGAGAATCTTCTTCTGAGACTGGACAATTTTAATGGATCGGTACTTTGGGATTAAGACACCAGATATTCCAAAGACCCATATTTCCACTTATTTTTTTGAGTGTGCCAGCCTTTGCTCTGGGCAGTGGTGAGCATTTAAAGTCAATAATACAGGTGCTGATGACAATGGGTAACCTTGGGTCACGCCTGCTCAGTGCCAGGATCTGTGCTAACGGCATTACACTTATTATTAGTGCATCCTCGCAGCAAACTGCCCTCAAGGAAGGCAGCGGAAATGATTTAAAGAGCGGCAGATAAATACATGACTAATAAACAACAGATAAATTATGATACAATGCAGCGGGCAATATGGAAGCGTGGGAACTAGGGACTGGGGGTGAGTGACTTTGCTTCCCTGAATTTGGGGAGATGTCCCTGTAATTTTTAAGTTGTTTATTTCTCAAGGAGACATACAGTCCATATTGACCAGGAAAAGTTCCTCCTTGAATGTTAGCCTTGCAAAAACAAACAAACAAACAAAAAACAAAATAAAACAGCAATATTTTTTACCCCATTGAAAGGCAAATGCTCCACATTACAATCTTATTATTTAGGAAGGATATTTGAATTGTTTAAAGATGCAAATATTATTTCTGATGCTGATATTTAACTTGGATGATAGTAAGTATCATTGCTCTTATTTCTCCTGTTTATTATAGATTGGTATTAAGGCATACTGCCTAGTAATAGGAGTGTTCATGTTAATTAAGTGGATATTTTGGACATGGCAAAGAGAATTCTTTTGAGCTTTTTCTTTGGAAAGACAGCTTTACAAAGTGCCCTTTGTGAAATAAATGACTTTGCTATTATCAAACAGAGTACCATGCAACTATCTTAAAATTGTATTTAGGCATTTAATTTGTATCTTAAAATATAGTGAGGCCCAGCAGAAAGTGGGCTCCCAAATAGCTAGAATGTGCAAGGTTGCGTCATGCTGTAAGAAACGGGGTGGTGAGGTGGGAGGGAGCGTACGTGTGGTAAGGACACACCAGGTCTCGGTCCTGCTGAGTGGTCTGAGGAAGGTCACTTTGGTTCTCTGGGATTTAGCTTCTTCACTTGTTAAATGCAGAGTTGGGACTCTACCTCTGAAAGTCTTTTATCTGTTACCCGGCTTCTATCTTCTCTTATGGAGTAAGTCCAGACTCGTGATGTTCCTCCTACGACAATCAGGATAGTTGGAGAAATGGCCTGAGTTCAGAGATTTCAGTAAGAAAGTTGCTCTTTGTTATCTTGGAACTTAGAACTGTATAAGAATCGCTATTTTAAAAAAATAATGCACATATTCCACAGATACAGAACAAACACTTCCAAAATTTATATGGAACCATAAATGACCCCGAATAGCTGCTGCAATTTTGAGAAAGAAGAGCAAAGCAGGAGGGATCACAATTCCTGATATCAAACTGTATTACAAGGCCACTGTAATCAAAACAGCCTGGTACTGGCATAAAAACAAATAGACCAATGGAACAGAACAGAGAGCCCAGAAATAAACCCAAGTCTCTATGGTCAATTAATCTTCGACAAAGCGGGCAGCCCCATAAAATGGAATAAAAATAGCCTCTTCAACAAATGGTGTTGGTAGAGCTGGACAGCTACATGCAAAAAAATGAAACTCGAGCACCAACTTACACCATACACAAAAATAAATTCAAGGTGGATAAAAGATTTAAATATAAGTCATGGCACCATTAAAGTCCTAGAGGAGAACATAGGCAGGAAAATCTCAGATATTTCACACAGCAGTATTTTCACTGATATGTCCCCTAGAACAAGGGACATAAAGGAAAGAATAAACAAATGGGATCTCATAATAAAAAGCTTCTGCACGGCTAAAGAAAACAGTATTAAAATATAAAGAGAACCAACTGTATGGGAAAACATATTTGCCAATGATACCTCAGACAAGGGTTTGATCTCCAAAATATATAAAGAACTCAAACAACTCCACTCTAAGAAGACAAGCAATCCAATTAAAAAATGGGCAAAGGACTTGAACAGACACTTCTCCAAGGAGGACATACAGGGGGTCCAGAGACACATGAAAAGATGCTCAGTATCGATAGCTACCTGAGAGATGCAAATTAAAACCACAATGAGATACCACCTCACACCGGTCAGAATGGCCATCATAAACAAAGCAACAAACAAGTGTTGGAGAGGATGTGGAGAAAAGGGAACCCTAGTGCACTGTTAGTGGGATTGCAGACTGGTGAAACCACTGTGGAAAACAGTATGGAATTTCCTCAGAAAACTAAAAGTGGAACTGCCTTTTGACCCAGCAATTCCACTACTAGGATTATATCCTAAAAATCCTGAAACACCAATCCAAAAGAACCTGTGCACCCCAATGGTCATAGCAGCACAATTTACAATAGCCAAGTGCTGGAAGCAACCTAGGTGCCCATCAGTAAATGAATGGATCAAAAAACTGTGGTACATTTACACAATGGAGTTCTATGCAGCAGAAAGAAAGAAGGAGCTCCTACCCTTTGTGACAGCACAGATGGAACTAGAAAGCATTATGCTAAGCAAAATAAGCCAGGTGGTGAAAGACAAATACCATATGATCTCACCTTTAACAGGAACCTAATCAACAAGCAAGCAAACAAGCAAAATATAACCAAAGATACTGAAATTGAGAGCAGGCTAATGGTGACCAGAGGGGAGGGAATTTTAGGGAAAAAGGGTGAAGGGTTTGTAGGAGCAATTATAGAGGGCACATGAACAATAATGGAGGCTGGGGGGTGGGGGCAGGAGGGAGGTGGGGAGGACTGGGGGGTTGGGCTGGGGTGGGGGGAAAAGGCAGAAAACTGTACTTGAGCAATTAAAAAAACTAATGCACATTATGTGGTAAGTTAATTGGTCATTTAGTTTTTCTTCTTAATAGTTTCATATATTTTCCAAATTTTCTATAATGACTGTTATCCTATCCATATTCTCAGACATGCATTCAGGAAAAAGCACTTTCCAAAACAGAATGGCGGTAATGTTTATAAAGCGTCATCAATGAACTGAACTCCATCCTATGTTTGTTTCGTACTCTGTGTATGACTTTTTAGTTTTATAAACACCAAAATAACTGGCAGAGACAGATAAGTATCTCAGGTGAGAAGGGCGAATTAGAGATTGCCAAGGTTGCAGCTGGTCACTTGTCCAAGGTCACAGAGCTAGCGAGGGGTAGCAGCGGGGCTTGAACTCCGGTGGTCCAGAGCTTGTTCCAGACTGCAGTAGCACATGCATCGCAGAAACCCCGGGCCTGGCTCCTTGAGCATCGGTTACTCCTCCAGTTTAGTTCAGGCTGGTTGTACGCTGGTGCTGGTCCTCAGCGGTTGCACACTGTGACAGCTGGGACTGACTGGTTGAACACAAGCCGACGGTCTTCCCTTTCAGATTGCCTTCCTTTTTGAATAGAACATCAGGGTGCCCTCCAGAAAAGTACCTTTGTGTTCTTAATGTAGCTACACACCTCATTTTCTGTTAATGAGCTTAATGTAAAACTGGAACTAAAGGTGAGCTGGTTGAAGGAGTGCAACAGTTAATTGCGTGTGTTAAACATGTGTTTTAGGTGGGTAATTTCCAGACCGAGTTTAGCTCAGTAATGTGATAATAGTCTCCCTCAGCCTCTTGTCAGAGCCTCAGCCAAGCATATGGATTGTCTTCATGAAAAAATTGAGGCTGTGCTCCACAACAGAAGGGGCAAGGGGCAAATTAGCTCTGTTGCTGAGACCTGCCATGCACTGGCAATCTCTTTTTAGGAAAGGCTGGCTAGCCACTTGTCCCAGAATATCATGAAGGTGGCAGTGGAAACCACCTTAATTCCCAAACATGACAGTCACAGAATTCAGAGCCTCAGAATGGGAATGGGCTTCACACTGACCGATCCCCCAGTCCCGCCCTATGCAGAATGCCTAAATAACCCTTGACAGGTGCTCATCTAGTCTCAGAACCAATCTAATGACAGAGGCCTCCTCCTTTTATAAAAAGACCTATTCTATTTTTGGACAGTTCTACTAACAAAATTCCCCCTCACATTTCTTAATTAGCTCGCTTCTGCCCCGGGGAGGTACAGAGCTGTGCCGTCCTGTGTGGTAGCCACTGGCCACATGTGGCCACGGAGCGCTCGAAATTTGCTGTAAATGGAAACGACACATGAGATTTCAAAAATTCAATGTGCAAAAGTGCTACACTGATTACATGTTAAAGTGATACTTTTTGAGTATGTTGGGTTAAAGGCAACGTATTATTGAAATTAATTTCACCTGTTTTATTTTTACTTTTAAATGTGGTGATTAGAACATTTAAAATTACATATGGGACCCGCATTATATTTTCTATTGCAGAGCGCTGCTGTAGAGCATCACAAGTTCGCCCTGTCTTATAAGTGGCGGTCTTTAGATTTGGGAAGACTGCTATTGTGTTTCCCCTATTTTCTTTTTTTTCAGAGTAAATGTCCCAGGTTCCTTCAAATGCTCTTTACTTAACATAATTCCTAGACCTTTCACCATGAAGTGTATTCCAGTTTTTCAGTCTTCCATTTGGTTGAATACTGTAAACTGAAGACTGTAATTAAGATGACCAAGCCCTTTGGGGCTAGTATGCCCATTGTTTGATATTATACTTTTGTGAAAGCACATAGCTTGCTATAGTTTTTATGGTGGCCCAGTTAGACTATTCAAGAGTTCTTAACTTGGGGTCTGCAACCCCTCTGGCCATAGATGAGTTCCAGCCAAAAGTGTAAGCAGAATTTTCTGTCTGCGGGCATTCGTCTGAGATAGTCTTTAGCTTTCATGCATTTTCAGAGATCTGAGACCCAATAGATTGTATTAAGGCTACAGTAACTTAAAACGCCTGTGGTTTCTTTCAAAACCACTTTTAATCTCAATTTTTCACACTCTTGTCCTTTTGCATTTGATTTTTTAAAAAATGAACGATTTTACATTTATCCCTATTAAGTTTATTCTTATTCTTAAGTCAGCCCGTTCTTTCGGTTTATTGAGATCTTTTGCCTCTCTTGATTCATTTGATATGTAATGAATTAGGGTTCTCTCCCAGCTTGGTCTCACCTGCAGTTTTGATAAGCGTGTCTTTTGACTGAAATTCACTGAAATTTTGGACTGGATAAACCATAGGTAGCACTTGGGAGCCTGCCATTGTGACTGCCCCTTGGACAGGCAGGGATTCAGCCAGCCGCTGACGTTCCTTGGGTGAAGCTGTTCAAGCAGCTACAAATCTACTCCACTGTCCTCTCACCATGCCATGCTTGTGCACAGGTTGTCAAATTCTTTGCTGAAATAGAGATATATTTTTGTCTGTGATATTCTCCTCTTCTCCCCGACCTGTCAACCTGTCAGAAAGGGAAATGTGGCTGGTTTGGTGAAAGACTGATTTTGGAAACCTAGACTGGCTCCCAGTGATTGCTGCCCACAGAATGCTACTAGAGGGTGGACATTAAACCCACAGGACTGTAGTGTTTGGGATCTACCTCCTCCATTCTAAAACATCTTTCTAAAATTGGAACAATTGTCATGATAAAGTCTTGGTTGGAAGTGAAATTTACATTGGATTTAAAATGGGAAATAATAGGCTTTTAAGTTAGCTGAGCCACAGTAAGAAAAGGTGGTGATGAATAATGATGCATTAAGTTAAAGGATAAAGTCATGTGATTCCAGGAGCCTGGATAAAGACACTATCTACCACTGTAATATATTCTGTCCACCAGTTTAAGTCATTTGCTCCCTAAAAGCAATTACATTTATTTATCACAATTTGTTCTTTGTTGACTCTTTGTGTTTTTTCTTAAGGTTCTGGAAGCTATTATCTTTGAGATATCCATAGTTTGTTTTAAAGTCTAGAATAGCTAAATGCTTTTCCACTGAGACTCATAAACACTTCTCTTCTCTCAGAAAAAGTAGATGTCAGGATGCTTCCCCAGCTGGACCTGCAGGAGTTACTCAGAAGGACAAAGTTTGGCTCGCAAAGATCCAGGGGCAATGGTTCCCATGCTGGAATCACCTAGAAGTTTTAAAGTCCTAGAGTCTGGGTCACATCCCCAGAAGTTTGGATTATTGGCTTGGGTGGGTGGATGTCAGGATTTTTTAAAGCTTTACAGGGGATTCTAACTTGTAGCCAATGTCAGGCACACTGATCTAGGTAAATAGTTCTCGAAGTGGAGTTCTAGATGAACAACATCAGTATCACCTGGAACTTGTTAGAAACGTAAATTTTAAGCCACAGATCTATTGAATTAGAAACTCCAGGGAGGAATCTGATTTAACAAGCTGTCCAGGTACTTTTGATGCATAGGAAGGTTTGAAAACCACAGCTCTAGGCCTTCTTTTCTCCTGGAAAAAGGGTTGACCTGTCAAATGCCGTTGAGCCTGAACACGTCTGGTCTGATGCCAATGAAAGCTCTCAAAGGCCACAGGAGTTGGCAGGTAAGTTTTGCAGAAAGCTTTGTGCGCCCTATTCCCCTCTCAGCCAGCGAGCTGGCCCGAAGAGTGTCCAGTGAACGCTTTCTTCCATGGAGTGAGTGCGCGACCCTCCCATCCTCAGCTGAGCGTGCTCAACCCAGTTTGCTAAGAATAGAATACCAGAGAAAGAATACCACCCCGGATGTTAAAAACGCAAATTTTACAGCCATCTCAGGCACTTTGAGGAAACAGATTGTAAACTTGGGCAGGCAGGCAGAAACTGGGGAAGGGCTTTGGCATCTTGCTCAGGGGCATAGACAGTTTGGAAGAAACTCTGGCCCAGACCTGCGCCGTCTGTGGCTGCAGGGCCACTTGGCTGGCACTGGGAGAACTTGTAAGCCATTTTGGCTTTTCTTTGTTCTGGCTGTGTGACCTTGAGTGGCTCACATAATTTCTTGGAACCTGTTACCGCATGTGTGAAAACCCATCAAACAGGGAGCGTTGATAGCTACCTCATGGGGTTGTTCTGAGGAGTAACTGAGATAGTTTGTGAAAATGCCAAGCAGAGCACTGTTAAGTGGTGGTGCTTCCTTCACCCTCCTGCGCATCCGCCCTCTCATTGGAAGTGCTGTCTTCCACGGGTTTCTCAGAACTAGGGCTCCGCAAAACTACGGAGGGTAATGCTTGTGCCCAGAGCCTCCTGAGATCCTAGTTCCAGAAACTTTCTTTTTCCCTCACGGCACCCTTCTTCCTCCTGAAGCTGGGATCTTGGCCTCCCTTTACCGTCTGGAATTCACTTTCACTTATCAATCAGTTAGAAGAGAGCCAATATTCTAATTATATGATTAGGGTGGACATGACTTAGTAGGATTTTCTGTATTAGTGTTTTCACAGTTAGATGCAACTGAACAGTGTTTAAACATCTCTTAGCTCCCGGGAGGGAAGGGGACCCATGCCGATGGCGTGCCTCCCTCAGCATGTGCTCATTAACCCGCAGAGCAGGTGCTGTTACTATCCCCATTTCAAAGGTGAGCAAACCAATGACAGTGGGATTTCAAAAACCCAGTCAAACGTCTGGGAAATGGAATGTTTTTTTCCAGACCCACCTCAAAATATCACATAGGTTTCAGACTTTGATTCCCCATAGGGTTAGCATAGATTATTGACACAATCAAACAGAAAGAAGGTTTGTTTTCCAATCCATGGATATACAGAACCATTGGGAACATTCCTCTGCTCTCAGTGAGCTATATGGTTGTGCTGATTGGTCAATTCCTAATAACATCTGACTTTTTCTTACCCCACCTGAGACAATTACTCCTAAGTACAAAATAGAACAGCACCGAAGTCACTATTTTCTCCCAGGCAGGAGATGGGTCGTTGTTGGGTTTTGCTTACCTTTTATTACATTACTATTGGCACAGACACTATAAAATCTACTGTTTAGTGCAGAATATTCTGGAAGACAGTCACTTCTCAGAATGACAACTCGTCTCTCCATCATCTCCTTCTCTCCAAAGTCTTTCCCTCCCTGCCCTCGGTGGAAGCATCCGCCCCTGTTGTTGCTCTCCCAGCACTCATTCACAACGGTACCTAAAACGCTGATTAACTTGTTTGTCTGTCTCTCTGCACCCCATGGAACTATTTACTTGTCAAAGAAAGGGGTCACACTGTCTTACTTTGCTTTGTCCCTTCCTCCTGAGTTATCAAGAAGAGGGAAAACTAAATTTAATGAATCTGTGGAAATTGCCCGGCTGTCTGCAAGGGGAAGAAATGTTGAGAGGTGTGGGGAGCAAGGCTGAGTAGATCGTTAGGCCTGGAAAACCAAGCAGAAGGATTTATACTTGCGGTTGGAGCCACAGGGAGCCATGGTTGAGCATGGAGTGAGCGGTACGGAGAGGAAGGTGGGAAGAGGCATAGACTGTACACAGTGAACCAGCCCAAGAGTCGGAGACCTGCAAGTGTGCCCCTAGACATAGACATGGGACACTCAGAGTGGTGCCAGCTGTGTACACACATTGATGGTGCGACAGAGGAGGCCCAGAGGAGACAATGATGAAGCGAGAACCTCTTCTGAGGGCTAATTCAGAGGGTAAAATATTCATCTGAAGTTTCTAGATCACAAAATTAGCAGAAGAATGGAAAAATTAGTTGGAAGAGGGTAGCCAATTTTGGGAGTACAGAAGCTGGGGAAGGAAGTTAGGATACATTTCATTAGCTGGATTTCTATTTCTTGGAAGTGTCAAGTGGGCATATAGATCTCTTTAAGATTTAACTTCTGCTTTTTCCTAAAAGCATAATGCAAGGGTGAAATAACCTCATTGCTCTTTACATTTTAAGGAGTCCTTATTTTATATGCTATCACTGTAGGCTTTAATTTTCTTTGGAAAATGAATACGTCTCTGGGTCTCATGGGAGCTGTATCTTGTGGCATTTGTGCAGATGACCATCTGAGCTGAGTGCTTGTTATCAGATCGGGTGAAATATCGTGTAAGGTTAACAGAGAGCCATCACAGGCCACCCACTGGACACGCTGGGAATGAAAAAGAGGCCAAAGGTCCAGTGTCTTTAACTGGGAATGTACAATGGCAGGATAACAATGGCAACCCCAGGGTGCATTATGGGTTGCGGAAACAGGTGTATGATATCATTGACAGTGGAAGAAAAGGCTGCAGATTTGCTTTCAAAATTCACTGTGTGACAGCTTTCCAGTCGTCTTTTGAATGGTATCTGTATTGGTTTCCTATTGCCGTTGTAACAGATTACTGTGAATTGAGTGACTTAAGATCATTCTTCCTATTTTACCATG
Organism: Micronycteris hirsuta; assembly: GCA_004026765.1. NCBI lineage: Eukaryota > Metazoa > Chordata > Mammalia > Chiroptera > Phyllostomidae > Micronycteris > Micronycteris hirsuta. Next base: position 67,249 of record PVJI01007374.1, on the reverse strand, counting down.
GCGGCCTGATGCCTCCAATGAGAGTTCCCCTCCTTACCCCTCAGATAACCAAGCGTTAGGATCTCCATATCTGGAAACAGATCATTCCATTTTAAAAAGAACCTTAACTCTTAAAGTAGTTGCCTCTCCTAACCTAAAACCAGGAGAGATTATTGACTGAATGTCTTGGAAACATATGAATGAACATAAGTTCTGTTTATTAGCTGCAGTCTGACAAGGAGATAAATTAAATGCAGTAGAGTAATAATTAGAGAGCCAACAGCCTACTTGGGGCCAACAGCAAGACATCAAAACGAGGCCAACTGTGGAAGTATTTCCCAGTTTTTAGTTTTCCTATTGAGGTAAATCAAAAGGAGTGTTAATGGGAGCTCCTGTGAAACCCTTTGCCATTGAATGCTGTAATCCATTTGAACTCTAATTTGTGAATGTTACCTACTTGTTAAAACTAAAATGATTACATATAAAGGATTCAAATTATACCTCTAATCTAGAGATCTATAATATTTCTAATTCACTGAAAAGTACCCTATCAGTGCTCATTTAATTAACATTTCCCTCTTTCCAAAAACAACAGAAGTATTAACATTAGAATTCTTTGAGAAATGTCTTTCATTGATTATATCCATCTATATTTTTTAAAAATAAGCTCATAATGAACTCTTATAAGTCATAGTTTAAGAGAATCAATAACATGGCATTCTAAGGTGCATACACGTGGTTCAGTGTTGAGTTTTAGAAGTAGGTATTAAGTAGAAAGGTAAAGAGTACTGATGTCCTCTGAAAGCAGTTCTTACCTGAGCAGAATTGTGTTTTTAAGTCAGATTTAATGGGAAATCACCTTTGCTAGTTAATTAACCCTGTAACCACGAATATGATTCCTGTGCAGCTTCCTTAAAACATTGTTCTTCTGTGAAGCCAATGGAAAAAGCATGAGAGTGAAAAAAGTTAGAGTGTGTGGCTTTTTTGAATGAAAATATGAGTATTACAAAAACAAAATAATAGGTACAGAATGTTAGCATTACAAGATTCCCCAGAAAAAAATGTAGTCTTGTGACTTTCCAGCCCATTATTTAGAGCCTCATACCCCAGTTCCTGGGTGACCCCAGCTGGTAGGAATCTCTGCCCTCACTTCTACCAGCAGAGCTTAATTTGATCTGACTTATATATTTATATAAATACATTTATGTATCTGTATATCTGCTAACTCTGACCACACCCCTTGCATCTTACATAATATCATCTGCTCTTTTGGGGTTGTCTTTTCCCGCTTCCCTGATTTAAACACGAATTGTCATTTATATCATCAATGTTTGTTTAGATTCACCCACTTATTTGCATTTTCTTTGACCACCTTGCTTTCTGGCATCTCAGACCTTCATTTTGTAATCACTATCTTTTCGGAAGTGCATCCTTCAAATTTCCTTAACTGAGGGTCTTCTGGCAGTAAATGATATCACTTTTAGTTTGTGTAAAATGTCTTAATTTCACCCTTGTACTTTTGCTATATGTAAAATTCTAGGTTGATAGTTTCTGTAAACATCCTGTGGATTTTATTTCACTGCAGTCTGGCATTTGTTGCTGCTGTTAAGAAGTCTGGTACTAGTGAAACTATCCTTTTATGGATAATTTTTTCTTTTTCCTTGTCTAGACGCTTTCAGTACGGCCCTTATGTCTTTGGTGTTTTGCAGCTTTACTGTGATGGGTCTTGGTGTGAGTTTACCCTCCTTGGGATTCGTGCTTTCTGAGTTTGAACATTCGTATCTTTCATCTGTTCTCAAGAATTCTGTGTTTTTAAGTCAGATTTAATGGGTAATCATTGGCATTTTCTCTAAAATCATCTTCTTGAACTCCAATTAGATATTTATCAAGTGTCTCATTCTATCCTTGGTTTCTCATAAATATTCTTTCACAGTTACCATACCTTTGTCTCTCTCCTGTGCTTTGGTTAATTTCTTGAGTGTTATCTTCCATTTTACCAATTCTTTCTTCAACTATGACTAATCTATTAAGTGATTCGTTGTGCTTTTAAACTACATTTTTAGTTGTTTAAAGATTTTATTTATTTTTTAGAGCGGGAAAGGGAGGGAGAAAGAGAGAGAGAAACACCAATGTGTGGTTGCCTCTTGCACGCCCCCTACTGGGGACCTGGCCAGAATCCTAGGCATATGCCCTGACTGGGAATCGAACTGGCGACCCTTTGATTTGCAAGCCGGCACTCAACCACTGAGCCACACCAGCCAGGGCTACAATTTTAGTTGTTTAAATATTCGATTATTTTTCAAATCTACCTGGTATTTTGAAAGTATTTTATTACTTTCTCAGGTTTTTTATTCCATATTTATTTCATTAATATTTTATAGTTGGTTATTTTCTATTCTATATCATCCATTCCAATATTCAACATTTTTGGTTGTCTAATTCAGCTGTTACTGTCTCTGCTGACTCTCACTCATGGGACCTGTTTCTGCGTATACTTCCCAATTTTGGATTTTGGGTTCCAGATCAGCATTATGTGTAGAAATACTGCAAGAGAGGGAATCTGTGTTTATCTCTGTCAGGCCCTGCAAGTAACTACCCATCTGGGTCCACATTGGATTAATTTCTTGGTTTGAAGTTTCCTGGATTGCACCGTTAGTACCAAGTTAAACCCAAACCTTCGAAGGACAGGCCCGTGGTTACACATTTTTAGGAAAGATGTAATATTCCAATCTAGAGCCTAGGCCGAGACAGAAGACCTCCTTGTTATTTCCCTTTACACGGTTTATATGGAAGGCCCAACCCCTTCGTGATTTTGTCTTTATATGAAGTCTCAGTTCCAATTTCCCATCTTGCTTAGCCCCAGTGTAGCCATTAAAATCCAAGCCTCTCGGTTATAAAGATTGTCAAATGCCTACAGGATAGCCATAGATTCATCTAACACCTGTTTTCTAGCTCTTGTGAGTTCACCTATTTGCTTACCCTTCCTTTCTCATAGCTCAGCTATTAAAAAGATGTTTATTAGATTGCACCTAGCATTTCTAAGCGTTTAGTTCTAAATTTTTCTCCAAACAGAAGTTTTTCATTATTTTTTTCTGATGAAGAAGCTAAGCTCCCCCCATAAGTTAATTGACTTTAAAAACCTATGGCAAAGTGAAAACTGAAACCAGGCTCCAAACTCCTTATTTACGTCTTCATAAATCACACACAATCACGGACGTTAGCTGTGTCACTCCTAGTGCCTCTTGAGATAGCTCTGAAGTCAGATGTCAGTTTCTCCCAAATTGTGGTGACTTGCTATAATAAGGTGAGGTTAAATCACTGTCACAAGGTCATTTGATGTATTACAGCTGTGAGGTAAGAGGCCTGTGCCTCTGACCTCCAAGGCTATCGTGACATGAACAGAAGATTTAGTTGCAATGATTTCCTCCAGCAGATTCTGACTCTCAATCTGGATTTGAGATCACTAATCATGGAACTATCTGTAGTTATTCAACAGCCATATTTTTAGGATTCGTATGGGTGTATTTTATCAGCACCAGGACTTTCTCATAGGCGAAGGCCTCAACTTATGCACGTCTACTGCGTATTAGGAAACTGAGCATAATTTGAAAGGTATGTACATTAGTTGTCTATGTATCCTCAAAACAGTGAACTCTATTTGCATCTTGAAAAGAATCTGAGCAATACTTTACCATATTACAACTAGCAAATCTTAGAATAGGAAAAGCTAGTATGTTTTTGAGATTTCAATACATAGAAAAAAGACATATTAGGAATTTCAACGATCCTCTCTCAAATGACTGAGTGTTGACAAACAAATCATTACCACCATCGACAAAAGTAATATAGGTACAAACACAGATATAAAATAACCTAGGCCTACCAGCTGTGGTTTTGTTTTGTTTCATTCCAAATTCCTAAATCTCCATGTGAAATGAAAACGTAACCAGCACTTCAGAATTGTCTTCAATTTTTATCAATTTTTTCAACGTTTCATCTTGTTTCATCTTGTTATCAGATGGTGTTTACCTTAGCCTTTTTTTTTCAAATTTACAAAAACCTGAGTTGTGGGTTTGAAACTTCCTGTAGAGGGCGCTATTGATATTGTCAACTATACTAAGCATTAAAAAAAAAAAACAAACATGGTTCATAAACTATCGTCTCTGCTTAGAAATCATCAGGCTGATATGTGAGAGAGTTGAATGAAACCAAAATCCTAAGCAAACTACTAACTATGAAGCTGTTTAATACTTGTGAACCCATCAGCCCTCTGCTGCTGGTGTTTTAGCTCTGAAGTCTGAGCGTTCCCTCCCTTCCCCCCTCTTATTATTTAATGAACAATTCTTCTTCTGGTCTCTATTAACAATGGTGCTTGGAACTCAGCATCGATAACACACTGTATGCCCTGTTGTGCTACATGTTGAATGATTTGTGTGTCTTTGAGAAAGTCCAGCTTCTCCTCTTAATCTGGTATCCTGGAGCCTCTGTAATTTACTCCTACAGTTCCCTGCCATAACATATTTCATGTCAAATGGGAGGGTTTAGAAAAAACCCCTCTTAATAGAGATATTTTCAAACAAAGGCAGAGGGCAAAGAAGATCTTAGGATATTCAATGAGAACGTAACGATAGCTTATTTTTCTTTTGTATTATTATGGGGCAATTGATAGCCTGGGGCTTTGCAGATGAATCAGACTTTTAATAAGTTTCAGGGAGAACAGTGTTCACCAACATAAGTTAATTAATTGCTCTTCTGTGTAAAAGCTCCTGTATATAGTGTTTTAGTCTGCTTTGCAGACTGTTCATAAAAAGGCACACAATTCTTTACTGCACTAATGCTTATCAGCAAACCTTCACAGAAAATATTATTTTGCTGTTTAAAAAAAACTGTTAATAACCTTATTAAACCAGAAATGAAATGCATTACTGATCCTTCTCCAAAAGTGGCATTGAAGAGAAATTTCTTTTTTTGGAAGCTCTACTGTTTTGCATTTATTGTTTACAAAACTCTTCTAGATGCTGACAGACACCTCTCTCCTTATTACTTGAAATCTCCGGTTTTTGGCAGAGTGATTATTTTTCTTCTGCATCACTTGGTTGATTTCAAACCAGAAGAATTCTCTGTCCCATTCTTACCCTGTCTGTGTGGCAGCCTTATAAGATTGTAAGAAAATGACTTCGCAAGCGACACTTGTTATAGTACAGTGAGTTTTTCCCCTGATGGCTGCAATTTACATGCCAGGGGCCATTGAAGCCCTCCAGCATTTTCTTGATGCTATGAAGGAAAAAAAAAAATCAAACAGTTTCTTAGAGTCTGGAATGCTTTCCCTGGCAATTGACAACAGAGTTCAAGTCAAGTTTATGATTTGGCCTCAAACTTAGACTTTCCTTATGCATTTTTAACTCTTTGAAAGATGAGTTGAATAGGATATAATATGCATTACATGCCTCCTGCTGTATTTGTTTTATTGTTGATTGAATGTTTACAAGTCTGTTGATAACTTTGATTTTTAAATTTGTTTTAAATAAAGAAAATAATGCACTCGATATCTCATCCATCACCTTAGTGCATTTGCTGTTATTTTTTTTCAGCCAGCAATCATTCATAGCCTAAAAAATTATATTTGTATCATCACCTGGTTTTGTTCTATTTCAAATTTAGTATTAGAACATAATTTTATCAAAAACTCTTTTTCATGTGCTAGTGTGTTCTAGACTTGTTATAGATTTCAGTAAGTACAGTTTATGGGTGTCCTCGAAATCTAGGCATTGTTTTCATGTGTAAGAAGACGGTAATCATACCTCTCTCAAACAGTGATGCTCGGGTTAAGTGACCTCATTTGAGTAGCCTAGCACACTGCCTGGCACCTAAGTGCTCACCAGATGTTTTTCCTCTCTCTCCCTCTTCTTTCCCAGATCTCAACTGGATTTCATATGCCACTACTAACAGGCAATTATTACATGCTGTAGAATAAATCTTTTGGAAGAGAATTATGTGAGTAAATAAAACTTGCTTTTTAAATATTTTCATGATTCCCAATATAAATATTACCAGAAAGAAATAAAATGAGATCAACTGGCCATTGAAGAATCGTTCAGTGGAGAATCAGTGCCACCAGAGTATAAGGCCTCCTGGTACAAGGTCTCCTCGGGTTCTGATGGGCAGCCGGTCAGTGGTGTCCCCTTTGGTGGCAGCTGCCTCTAAGATACCCTTTCAGCTCACCAGAAGTGTGACCATGGCCTCCAGGAGTGATTGGACGCGGTGCTTCTCATTAGATATCGGAACAAACATTAACCTTCTGTCTCTGTCTCCTTTTTCTCACTTGTTTTCCTATTCCAGCGTTCTTTGCTCTTCACTTCCCCTATTCTAAGGAGCATTTTTATTTTCTGTGTTTTGGGGTCTGTTTCTCAGTGAGTTTTGCATCCTACCTATGGTTCATCCAGAGGGGCATCTGTGCTTTCTTAATGTGGTTGTTTTAGGAATGTCAAAAGACTTCTCCCCATTCTCCCTTGAAAGGGCTGCAAGAAGAGTCAGGAGATCCTGGCCTCTGGGACTTCGCGCTGTGGTTAGCTCTTCTATGATTTCCCTCAGGTGGAAGGTTCACTCCATATGCCATGGCCTTGCTTCGGGCAGGCCAAGATTGCACTGGAGGGACTACACCGAATGGATGATGCAGTCTTTCTCTTGTAGGGTTTTACCCTTGGGTCTTTCTAGTTCCCTCTTGCCCTTGAACAATGATAGATCAATATTTCTGTTGCATGTATATCCTTCATAGAATCTTAGAATTTCAGTATAGAGCAATCTTGCAATTTATCTAGTCAAATCCTCATTTGCAAAGGTGTGGGAAAGGAAGCTGGGAAGGCTGAAGAGATTTTCTAGGTGAAGGTTGCGCTGCAGCCCTGTAACTCTGACCTTGTCTGTCCTTGGACACAATTTTGGTGTTAGTGAGTTGAGGCTTAATGCTGCCTCTTTGTTCACTCATTCGTCCTTTCAAGCGCAGCAATATTTCTCAACCCGCAAAGCAGCAATGCTTGTAAACCAAGAAACATCAACTATTTCTGCTGGGCCTGACTGTCCTCTCAGAAATCTTGCTTCCTTAGCCTCTGCATTTCATAAAGGAAGCAATGAGCTTAAAGCTTTCGTTTTCAAACATCTCTCATCTTATCCCTTTTCTGCTCCATGTCCACCCAGCTCCCCACTTATTTCAAATTTTCTTGGTTACTTTGATATTCTGATGATTGATTATGGATTCTGGTCTCATTACTGTTTCTGCTAGATCTTAATTACCCTTTCTCTGTTCTCTCCTAGTCTTTCTGGGATGTAAATGAAAGTTGACTTCTGGCTTTCCATGCAATATATAAAAAGCTTGGAAGTCATCAATCCCATCTTCACAACTGAAGATCAACAACTATCGGATAGAAAACAGTTTGTCCAAAATAATAGTAACAATGTGTTATGTGATTATAACTTATGGAAATGAGGAAGGAAAGCATAGTCATAAGGCATGGGAGGGAGGAAGTGGGAATTCTCTCTTATAAGGTTGTTGGACTAGTGTGAGGTGGTACACTGTTAGAGTGAACTTGGATTAAAGTGTAAATGTATACTGCAAATTCTAGGGAAACCACTACATTTTTTTTAAAAGAAGTAAAATTGATGTGTTAAGAGAAACGAGAAAATGAAGTCACATAAAATGTTCAATTAAAAGAAGAGAAGGCAGAAAAAATGTGGGAGAAGAAAAGAAACAAAGATCAAGGGTGACAAATAGAAAACAGCTACAAATGTACATGAATTCCAGCTTTATCAATAATCGCTTTAAATGTGGATGGTCTAAATTCACCAATTAAAAGAGAGAGATCGTCAGGTCAGAGTGGATCAAAGAAACAAGACCCAACTATGTGGCGTCTGCAAGAAACCAACCTCCAGTATTAAGGCACAAGTAGATTAAAAGGACAGGGATGGAGAGAAATATACTGTGCTAGCACTCGCCGAAAGATAGCTGGAGTAGTTATATTAATTTCAGATAAATTAGTCCTTAAGACAAGGAACGCAGTCTTGCGGAGGGACGGGTGTTCTTAAGAAGGGTTTGCTTTCTCCTCATATAACACATATTAAAAGAGTCCCCCATCTTTTGATACCCAGCAAACTTCACTGACATTTCAGTTGTGCCTTCTGTAGCTCAGAGATTATGTCCTGCCTCTTGAGTGTTTAGGTCTGATCAGGTTTCACGAAGAATAGAGCAATGTTGTGTGAAACTATCATACATTCATCTTCTAACCCTTGCATTTTAATTTTTATTTTTGTCGAGGAGAAATAAAAGAATAATCACACTTCCCTGTTTTACTTTAGCACACCCTGTTGGCTGTATTAAAAGTTTATATATTTGAATGGAAAGTTTATATATTTGGAAATGTTCATCAAAGTTATCTTACTTTGAAACGATATATCTTATGTCTCTTTCCTGGAGAAGGAAAAGGACTGCAGTTGTTTCTCTGGGGGATTTTAGGAGGAAACCATTTGGAGGTTTTTATGTGAAACTTACTATGTACTTGAGAACATTGTTTAAATTTTCCTTGGAAAAGAGCCGATGTTAGGCTCTTCTCATGGAAGACAAATACAAACTCTTAAGTGATGTCTATTGATTTCATCATAATCTCAGATTCCAAGATTCAGCTAGCTTGGGGTACTCACCTACTCTCAAGGGAAAATGAACCCATTCCAAAGCAGGCTACAGCCATTTCCATTAGTGGCCAAGGGCAGTTTCTCTCCATATTGGCTTTGTGGTACAGGTTTCCCCTTCGTACTGTCTCCATTCCAGTGACATGATTTAGAGTGGATGAAGATGAACATTTGTTAGGAACAAAGCAAAGGAAAAAAGAGAGGCCCTGCCTTCTCACTGATCTTCTTGATGTTTCTGTTTTCAATTTTCCTTCATGCTCTAGCCGTGGTGCATGTCAGGACAAGGATGATTTTAACCTAGGTTCCCCCCATCGGTTTTTCTAATTGGCTTGGTTGGGTAGCAGGTATCTGACTTGCACTAATTTCCAGGTTGCAACAGGCTTGGTCTCCATTGTGTATTGCATGCAGCAGGATGTGCTCCAATTACAGAGAACATCCTAAACAGGCCTTCATTTCAATAAAGGCATAAAACCCCTTTTCCTTACTGGAGCCAAGAACCTCAAACCAAAGGAGGTATTCTATAGAATGGCCTGCAAAATGGGGCAAGGAGTTTCTTTTCCATTTTATTTCCTTTAGCAACTCTAGGCAAAAGGAGGGGTGGGCTGCAACTCTGGAATTTGGGCTTGCTGAATGCATACCATTCCTTTGCCGCGAAGTACAAATTGATGCCAAAAGCAGAAAAAAAGATCTAAGTCAGAAGTGCAATGCCGGCACAAGGCAATCATCAGCTTAATAAACGGGTTACTCCACAAATAACCTAGAAACAGCAGGATTGCCAAACAATCTCCAGCCCCTAAAACATTTGCAAATGAGCATGACGACTGAGATTTTTCTTTCTTTGTAGCCACATTTTAATGATGGATTGTAGACGTGAGCTTTTGGCAGCAGACTGTAGCAAACATGATTCTACACTTATTTTCTTTTAATCATAAGATACAAAGGTTTATAGATATGTGGCACTGTGCCTGAGAAAGAAAAATGAGGGATGATGGGAATATATGTGTACTTTTCTCTTCTCTTTGGATTTAAGGCAGATACGCTTTTATTGTCATAAAGATACATTATCTTTTGTTTTATTTTAGGTGGTATTTTTGCACCTGTTGGGGATGTTTATAGTAAAACATAAAACTAGCTGGTGTAGCATATGTATCCAATTCCATAATATATACTAATCTATATCAGTGTCATTTAAAAATGGCAAATTAAACATATTTTTTCATAAACTAGTAATATAATCTCTTGATGTCATAAGTATAAAAGTAACATGTTATTTCTACAGTCATGATGTCAGGAAGATATTATTTAAGTATTTAATGGGATCAGAGGCTTAGTGCTCAGGAAATATATTTTTTTCTATGTTTCCTGTGTCTGTTTTACTTAGTTTAATCATTTTAATTGCAATTTCTTTTTATTTTTAAAACATGCCCATAACTCTTGAATGCTGTTATTTCTCCTTCTTTCTGGCAAGTTGAAGAACACGAGGTAACACTGTGAGAATGAAGCCATGGCTTCTGTATTCTTCTGCTTTCCCCTGCGTCATTCTATAACTGTCTCCTTTGCCTTTCCCCTCCTCCTTATGTGCTGGACTATGTAGACTTTATTCATTTCACAGGGCTGTGAATATAAAAAGAGGGAACACTCTGGGTCTCTTTTTATGAAGACAGATCACTTTGTAATATATTTTAAATGCCATGAAGATATACAGACATTTTCTTGAGGAATTTTCTTGGTAAGGCAGTGCCTTGATTGCAGGGTTAAATGATAGGCGAAGCCTGATTTCCCAAGAAGAACTTACTCTAAAACACTGGTGTAATAAGTTGAAAACACAGAGAAAAAAAATCGAATATATGGATTGGGAAAAAATTCTATAGCTTTGGTCTAGGGCCCATATGTGTGGTGTTTGGCATTCGTCAGTGGATAAACAGGACCTGGTGGCTGATTTACAGAGTGGCATTCCTCTGTAAAAAGGCAACCATCCTACCCTTGACAATGGAATGAGTGATGGCAGCTGTATTCCAGAAGGATCTATTTGGGGAAGCAAAACTTAGAATGGGCAGGGCCAACATACAGAGATAAGGAGACGTAAGGCTCCCATCTGTCTCCTGGGTTGGAATCAGCTTCTGGAGGACACAGCATCTCCCGCTCCTTCCAGATGTGAGCTGTTGAGGGTTTGCCCTGAGAAGATCAAGCTCTGCCACGGTTGCCCCTGGGTTAGTTTATTTGGATTTGTGAATGCACATAGAAATGGTTACTTTTTTTTTTTTTTTTTATTTTTAAGAACTGGTACATCAGCTTCACATAACACCCTGACCTCTGTGTTTAGTGATTAGAATTCCCATGGGCAGGCTCAGTGATGGCAAGTCAGCAGGGCCAAAGCTTGGCTGGGGTACTGACAGTCCACCTTTGCTATGGAGCCTCCCGTTCCTCTGGAAGTGTTCTTTGGCTGCTAGTCCCTTTTCCTCCCTTATCCTTCCTCAAGGACATACTCTTTGACCTTAGAGATAGGGGAAGGTAAGGAAAGGGAGAGAGAAAGAAACATCGATTGGTTGCCTCCCATATGCGCCCCGACCAGGGACCGAACCCACAAGCTAGGGATGTGCCCTGACTAGGAATCAAACCCATGACCTTTTGGTCTACAGGATGACACCCCAACCAACTGAGCCACACTGGCCAGTCAGGCTGGCTGCTATTCCTTTGCACACAAGTCCCCACTCACTGAAAGAAAACACTAAAATCTTAGTTTATTCAGATGTTCAATTAAGGAGAACATGGTGGAACCATTGGAAGCCGTAGATCCTGGTATTTAAGCCTTTGGGCTTTAATCTCAGGTTTCCTGAGTTCAAATCCCAGTTCCAGGGGGAGAGGAAATGAGTTATTGTTTAGCGTGTATAGAGTTTCCCTTTAGGAAGATGAAAACGTTCCGGAATGTAGATAGTGGTGATCATTATACAACAGAATGAATGTACTTAATATCACCAAATTGTACACTTGAAAGTGGCTAAAAAGACAAATTTATTGTTACCACAATTTAAAAAAAGATGAAATGACTGCCAGTCCCGCCCCCTCATATTAGCTAGATAGGCACTAACCGCCCCTCTCCCTAATTCAGTTTCCTCATCTGCGTAACAGAACAGGATGATAATAACGATACTAGCTTCACTGGTTTATCCCAATCGAATGAGACATGGGGGACAGTCTTACACTGATTCACGATAATCAGAGTTTACTGCTGTTGTGATGACTCGTGAGTGCGACTTAAGTCATTAAAACGGCTTGCATTTGTGGTATAGCCCTCCACGTGTAGGATTCTCTGTAGAAACTGACAATTTCTGTTTTGCTTGTAAGACAGACTCTCATTGGTTTGAAGTCTCATGGCTGACTTTAATTAGTCTTAAAAGATGCTCTCTGTTGATAAGGGCAGGGGGCGGGGGGGCACGCTCACTCATTGCCGGTTACACAGTCAGCGGTCACTGCCAGGGTGGAGGGCTATCAAGCGATCTGTGACAACACTTCAAAACGTGCTGGCCTGTGACTCCGAGATGCTATTTCTATGAAGAGCAGTCACACGTGTATGCACAGGGTCCCCCAGAAGTAAGGCCTGCTTGAGTTGGTAGGGTAATAATATGGGTGTAATAATTTATAGTTTTAATTTGAACCTATCACCTACAATATCATAGGGTGTGCTTGAGTGTGATATTGTTATGTTACAGAATTACATGCTTATGATTTTGTAATAAAAGTTTTTGTAATAAAAAAAGGGTGTGATTTGTGCCAGACCCTGTATAAGTACATGAACAGGTGACCATAGTAGCACTCACTATAATAGCAACAAATTGGAAACCACGTGAATATCCATTCATAGTGAATTGATTAAATCCAAACAATGGAATATTATATAACCACGAAAGAGGATGATGCCATGTTATCCTATTCCCATGGACTGACGTCCTCAATAAATTGTAAAGTGAGAAAAGGCAGTTTGAGAATGGTGATTTGGTCAGCCTGAGAATGTGATTTGATCACATTCATGTAGCTTATATTCATAAAATTTCTGGAAGGCTATTCATCAAAAATAATAGTGGTTATCTCTGGATGGGATTATAGGGAGAAATTTACTTTCTATTTTAAACAATTCTATTTTATTTGAGGTTTTTATAAGCTGTTTTTATAATCTCTAGAAGGAAGAAATATATTTCCATTAGAAAAATGAAAGGGGGACCATAAGGTGCCTCTTTGGCTACAGAGAGGAAGAACAAACCCTTGTATTTCTCAAGGTGTCACCTTAATTTAAACCTTTTAATTTTACATAGCATTCTGCAGATCTGAGCGCATAAAAGGAAAATAGATGAGCAATTATTGCAGTGAAAGAAATAAATAGAGCTCCAGCAATCTTTGTTGCCTTTGCATTTGTTTTCCTCTGGCAGATTCAGTGTTTTGAGTACCCCCCCAGTTTCCACACCCACGGCCTCCACCTTCTCTGATATGCCTTCTCAGTGGGGCTGAGTTCAAAGCTATGTTCAGTAGCCCACTCTCATAGTAAGTGCACAGGACCACTGCTGCCTCTCTAGACCACAGTTCCCCCAACACAAACAGGACTGTGATATGCCTGGATTACCTATGAGGGCCAGGGTTTTGCTATGCAGGGTCCTCTGTTCTTCATCAAATGTATCTATGCTCCCCTCAGCCCATGAAGGCACCCAACTTTCGAAAAAATGATTACTAAGAGGCACAACAGTTTTCAATCTTTGCACAGATGTAGATATAGACGTAGATACAGATACAGATGTAAATATAGATATAGATGCAGATACAGATACAGATGTAGGTATAGATGTAGATACAGATATAGATGCAGATACAGATACAGATATAGATATAGATGTAGATACAGATACAGATGTAGATATAGATGTAGATACAGATACAGGTACAGATGTAGATGTACATGTAGATATAGATATAGATATATAGATGTAGATGTAGATATAGACACATGTTAGTGGGTTGTGCAAACGTACCCAAAATAATATTATGCAGGAAGGTAAAAGAAGAGATGGAGTGTCTTAAAATAAACACCTCATCAGGATGCAATGGACAAGGGAGATTCTAGAGTCACAAGTGGGTTTGATCCCAGCTGCCTTACTTATTAGCTGTGTGACCTTGGTCAAAAGACGGAGGCTCTCTGAGCTTCAATGATTCTATCAATAAAGCAGGAGTAATAACATCACTCACCCGGAGTTGTCAGGATTAAATGAGATAGATATGTATAATGGCCTTGAACCAGAGTTGGTGCTCACAACAATAGTCTTCTTCCCTTCCCCTCAGATGTTGGCACAGCAGTAAATAGCCACAGCTGTCCTGCAAATAGATGGTTTTTCTAAATAGCACAATGTCCCAGCGTCTGGTTTGCACTGCATTCTCTTTAAGTGTCAAGTAAGGGCACCGTTGTGAAAGCTATAGACTGAATATTTAAGGCCATGGTGGGGGAGGGGAGAGGGGGATGGGGAAGCTTTATATTTTCTGACTCCCTTAGGTCATCCTCACGATTCAAATGAGGTTGAGAGGAACTATCTAGGTTTTAAATATTCTGTTTCATGTAAGAATGAGGAGGAATTGCTGATCAATTAGGTTTAAAAGCTACTGAAATTCTCAAGAATCATTTAAATAAGGCACTTCTAAATGCCCCTGAAGAGATGAGAATAACCTTCCACATCAGCAGGACATGAGTTAAACATGTGGTTAACGATGATATAAAAAGAGGTGGTATGTGAAATATCAGTTCATGTAAGGCCATGCTCAATATTAATTTATGTGCTATCAATACTGTTTTTAGTCTAAATGAACCTTCCCTATATATAAAACACTCCTAATTATTGTAAAACCGTTACATTCCACTTACCATTGATCTTAAGGAAGCGACTAGAATTTTTTGGAGGGCGCTGACGTGGCACTATTATCCTGGGTCATTATTTAGAGCAGGTGTCAATCTCTTTCACTTAATCCCAAGGCAGAAAAAGGAAAAAGAGTAGTTTCTTTTTGTTTAATCAAGTCTCTCTTTCAAAAAAAAAAAAAAAAGAGAATGCATTAAGATAAGCATAATTTTTTATAGAGATGTTAACACTTTAATATTCTTTGGGATAGGTGAAGCTTTTAATTTTCAGCCAGGTTCAAGAGAAAACATTACATTTTATAAAGTGGTGAATATAATAATTCCACATTGGAATAGGTCAACCCATCAGCAACTGATGGCCTTCCAGATGAGGTTCTCCAAGCTTGAGCCAAGTGACCAGCCTGTCCCTTGTTCAACATTTCAGAGTCCCCACTTCCAATGCAAGAGCATGGCATTTTCAAGCTATACCGCTTAGGGGTTTTTTTTGTTTGTTTGTTTGTTTTTTAGTTTCTTTTATCCTCACCCGAGGACATTTTTTCATTACTTTTAGAAAGAGAAGAAGGGAGAGAGATAGGGAGAGAGATAGCGAGAGAAAGAGAGAGAAACATTAATTTGCAAGAGAAACATTGATTGGTTGCCTTCTTGTATGAGCCCTGACGGGGATCAAACCTGCAACGTGGTTATGTGCCCTGACTGGGAATCGAACCAGTGACTCTTTGGTACATGGGATGATGCTCCAACTAACTGATCCACACCAGCCAGAGCTGTACCTCTTAGGAGTTTTACATGTGACTCTAGAAAATCTAAGCCACACAAGCATTACTAATTAAACAACGGTTGGTGTAAAAATGCATTTGTGCATCAAGCCTGGAAGGGGAACTGGTGGCAGTGGTTTCAACTGGAACATGCGTCTACAAAATATTGCCCACAAGCCCAAGGCAGATTTGTTACTCTAACTCTGCCTTCTCCTTCAAATACAAGGGATTTATACGAAGGCCCTTAATTTGAGGACTAATTGGGTTGAGTCCTCCATTTTAATCCATAGAACTTCAATGATACAGCCAACGTGAAATTTTATGTAACAAATATTTACTGAGCACATTCTAAATGCCACACATAGTGCTAACACTTGGCATGGGTTATTTTTTTTTTATTTTTTTAAAAGATTTTATTTATTTATTTTCAGAGAGAGGAGAAGGGAGGGAGAAAGAGCAATGTATGGTTGCCTCTCACATGGCCCTCACTGGGGACCTGGCCCACAACCCAGGCATGTGCCCTGACTGGGAATCGACCCTTTGGTTCCCAGCCTGCGCTCAATCCACTGAGCTACACCAGACGGGCTGCCTTGGCATGGGTTATTTTATTAAATATTCTCCCAAACCTTATGAGGCACAGTGGTATCTAACATTTTTTTTTTTCAGTAATTATCATGTGCCAGGCATTGTTTTCAGCACTGTGCATACATTAACTCACTGAATCCTTGCAATGTCCTGGGAAGGAGAGGGTGATGTTATCTCCAATTTACAGAGGAAGAATCTGAAGTTCAGAGAGATTAATAAACCGGCTGTGTGACTAAGTGACTGCCACACTCCTTTCCTCTAATCTCAGCAAGGTGAGCGTGGATCTGGGGCCGCAGGAGACCACACCAAGCATCTGTCTATAGTTAGGCTGGCTATGTAATTTTGGGACCCAGTGCTAACTGAAAATACAGGGCCTTGTGTTCAAAAGACAGGGAAAAAGTGCCATTAAAGATAGTAAGTAGAAAGGTTTATCCTCTCTTCCCTAGTCAATCTGTTGACTTCTCATGGTGCTTTTCATTTGCTATTTAATGTCATTCTATGCAACAATTAAAATATGAAATTACTAGTATTCACTTTACCATTCACCTTTATACTGTGCAATGACAGTTCTAAATGTACATAGAAGTTAACTTGCATGTGGAATCACTGAATTCACACAGTTTGTATTTGCTGGCTGGTGTGTGCATAAGGATTGTGTTCTGACCAGGGCAGTGGAAATGTTGTGCAAAATAAACCCAGCTGTCTTTATTTCACTTCTCGATACACACACATTCTACCCATGTGCTGCCTTCTGTTCACTCACGAGTAAGGAAAGACTGAGAGCAAAAGTAGTAAGGGCTGCCCGATCTTTCTCTTTCCTTCTAGGTCCCCATTTTCAGCATACGCTCTTGGTTGCCCCAAACAAGGACATAACATGCATAAGATCAGGTTCCTTGGTTGCTTATATTTCTTAGAACATCATTGGTTTTCCCCTGTGTTCTAAGAAAGTTCTGATTTCAAAGGAAAGCATAGTGTCTCAGGGCTGTCGGCACCGGCCTCACCCCCGTCCCACACAGATGAGATAGGCTTACCTCCTGCTGCTTTTCTGCCTCACTGAACTCCCATGCATCGGGCCCCCCCCCCCCTCCGAAATTTGTGCTCAGGAAGTATCATGGGTGCTATATGCAAACAAGGTTGGGGGGACATGCTTATTGCGTGAATGGCCTCTGCTCACGCACGTGCTCCGTGTGCATCACACTTCTCGCGGGTGCTGGTGTGGGCACCAGGGATCCTCTCCCGACCCTGCCATGCCCCAGCTGTGCCACCCTGACCAAGGTACTCGCTGCTGTGAGGGTCGATCTCCTCCCTGAGAAATGAGAATGGCTCTGCCAACCTCACAGGGTTATCATGAGGAGAATGCACATAAGGCTCTCGGCCTCAGGCTTGGCACAGAGTAAATGCTTGGTAAGTGTGTGCTGTGCTGTGGTTGTTGCTTTCTTTGCATGCATTTGGCAGTTTCCTATATTTGAAAATCATTATTCCTTCAAACAAGATAATGAGGAAACTTGGTGAAGATCCTCAGAAGAGATAGAAACTTCATAGTTGGGCCATAGCTAGGAGCTTAACCACAGCCCCAGCGGCATCTTTCCCATTACCACTGTTAACTCAGTTGGGAAAAGCCTCAAATGAAAAATAAATGGGAAAGATCCCTCTGCATGGTGTATGCAGAGGAGACAAGGAGAATCTGTTCTAGGGGCATGTGTGTCTTCATGGGAAGCAGCAAGAGGACTGATCTGAAGTACAATATGTGAGCCCAGGGTCATTGTATTTTTAGCGTTGCAGGCAGCAGACTCTTCCTGTTCCCTCCTCAGCTTCCTCTCAGGTCGCTGCCCATCTATGAATTTACTAAACCAGAGTCACTCAAAGTGGAGTCCCCAGCTGCCTGCATCAGAATCACAAATGCAGGATCCTGGGCCCAATGCCAGACCTTTGAACTGAAACCCCTGGGGAAGTCTGACCCAAAAACTGATTTTAAAAAGTTGCCCAAGTACATCCTATGCTGCTAGGTTTGTGAACTTCTGTGGGAGCTTAGGAGACCATTTTTTACCCTTTTTCTCCCCAACACCCTCCTAACCTTTGTCGTGAATGTTGGAGAAATGACTAGATACAAAGCCAGAGGCTAAAGTATTTCTTCCCATCTGAGGATCCTTAGGATGGTTCTACTCAAGACTGTTATTCAGTAGGTTAAAGTATTAACAAATTTCCATGGGAGTTAGTACATACCTACTTCTCTGATCTCTGTGCTGTCCACTGGCCCAGCTGCCCAGACTCTCCCTTGTACTGCCCCATGATCCATAAACTGTTAACCCCTTGTCTAGCAGGGGGTCTCGTCTAGTCTCATTGGTCAATAGAAATGTTAGCCCCTCATTGGTCCAGCCAATGTGATGCCTTGGGGAAGGGGCTTGTGCCCTACCTGTGCCCCTACTATGTGGAGGTGGATGGGAGCATCCCGGATGTGTGGCACCCTAGCCAGTTTACCTTGACTCTAGTGTAAGGGTCCCTGTCTCCACATGTCCCCCCAGGCCATAATGGGCAGAGTCCTGGTGGATAAAATGGCAATTGTGGAGGTGGTGCTGGTACCCCAGTGGGCAAGTGCCCCAGATTATGGCCATCTTCAGTAGAGGTACCTCTAGAGATGCTCTCGGATGGCTGCTTCTAGGAATTGCAGCCTCCATGGGACGGTGACTCTGAGAGATGGTGGAACAGACGGGGTGGGCACAAGGCATGCAGGAATCGGAGCCCACACACACAGGGCTCTGTTGGCATGGTCTGACAGGCGAGAGCCTGCTTGCTACAGGTCGGTGATGCACGCAGGGATCAGTGGGGCTGGGAGAGGCGTGAGGAACCAGGCTTTGTATTCATTTATTTGGGCAATTTTGCTAAAATCCCTGAATGCCCTCCTATCGCGGCATTAGCCATATTACTTTCATTAATAAAAATGAGGGCAAGTACTTACATTGCATAATTATTAATCCATTTGGGTTACTGTAATTATCACCTCCGTTCCTTTTATATAGATGAGGAGACTGAAACCCAGAGCTTATTTAAAACTCAAGTAGAAGAGCTATGATTTGAACTTAGGCAGCCTGACATTAGAATCCACACTGATAAACACTATTTTTCTTTTTCAATTTACATTCAAAAAAAGTTTTTTTTTGTGTGTGTGACTTGATGACAGAGGTCTAGAATATATTAAACTATAATACAATGATAGAAATATTCTGAATGAAATTGCTGTCAGTTCAGAAGCTGAGAAAGGAGTCTGCACCATGAACAATATTGCTGATGTTAAAAGAAATTATCTACCTATTGAGTCTTCAAGTAACCTAATGATAATCAAGTAATTAGAAGACATTGGAAAAATTTCATGTGTATTTCTATGTCAATCATGGCTCAGACAGGGGCATTGTTTACCTCGTGACAGCGTGTCAAACAAAAGATCAGCAATCATTTTTAAAGATCAGGAAGTGATTTGGGTAGTATTAGAAGCTGATGAACTACTTGCATTAAAACTCATATCTATATGATTATATTTAGAGAATATTAGGGATTAAATGTTTTAAATTTATTTGTTGATTCACTGCTTACAGTTTTTTTTTAATTACTTGATTATCATGTTGGCTTTGCTTGTTCAAGTCTCCATTCTATTCCTTTGGTCCCACTTGTCAGCTGGAAAAAAAAAGATAAGCTCTCAGGCTGAGCTTTAATATATTGAGCTGTATCCCTTTTCTGCCTGAAGTTTGCTTTTCTGCTGGCTCATACTTTCTCTTTGAGGGACAAGGAGGCAGACACCTGCTTTAGGTGGAAAAAGCTGTCCTGGGAATTGAGTGGGAACTGGGGCAAGAGGGCTGTCCCTCGGTACGCTATCGCTTCCTCCCATACACCCATGTAATTGAGCTGTCATATTTAGAGTTTTATTGGTTAAGATTCAAGTTAGGACCGGTGCCCTTCTTTTGCAAATTCCTTCGGGGCTCCATGTGGAAAAGAACAAATAGAAAACTCAGTGAAGAGTTCTGAAGAAAGCTGTGAGAAACGAACAGTCCTCTGTCCCTACAGTCGCCAGCAGCACTGAAGGAAAGGGAGTTGTTTATACACTTAAAAACAGAAAGGAAGCACAAAGCTCTTCCATATATTATGTCAAAACCGGCTCAGAAGTATGTGACGATCCAGGCAAAGCATTACAATTTCTAGCCAGTCCCGTCATGATTCTCTTGGCAAACTGCTCAGTCACGGTTATGATGCATTGGGATGAGAGGTGCTATATAAATGTCAAATGTTACATAAATGTCAGGAATAATTATTGTTAGTTAATGGGGCTAAACTGCTCCTAAGCAAAGCTTCGACTCCCAGCCAACACATCCTTAGCAAAGGTTCTGGCCACCAAACGCCCAGGAGGAGGGAGTTCTAGAAAGGAGCCGAGTTGGGGTCTGGGGTTTAGGAACAGGGGTTGGGATGGCGCCAGTGCCGCCGCTTGCTCAAGTGCCTTCAGGCCAGCCCCCTCGCCTTCTGGAGTCTGCCTTCGCTCACCTGTATAATGGGGATAATTATAACACTTGCCCTACTTCTTGTGCTGGGTCGTTGTGCGAATCAAGGGAGTGCGTGTGGGTGTGAGTGCTTTGGGAAGTGTGAGCCTGCTGCGGGGGTAACGGCTGGGATTTCGCCTGCGCCCTTCCCTGCAGAGTCCGCCTCACAGGGAGAACCTCTGAGTGGAAGTTAAGCTGGAGCTGGTGGCGGTGGCCGGCCAAGGCTCAAAACGCCAGGCCCCTTCTCTCAGGGAGTTGTCAGGAGGACACTGCAGGGATCCTGCCGGGATCCTGCCCCTGGCCCTGGCGCTGCCACTGGCCAGGCTGTGAGCTGGGGCGAGTCACAGACTCGGCTCTGGAAGTGATCGCCAAGGGCCCTTCCGGCTCTGACGCCGAATCTAAATCAAGCTCATCCCTTGGCTCTGGCTGTGATTCACCTTTCGCCTCCAAGAACAACCCTTCCGCCAGCTCCTCCGAAGCACGAAGCAGGGGGCTTTGCAAGGGTGGGGTCTGTGTATGCCGCGCGAGTGTGCGCAATATTGGAACTCGCTCGGGTGTGAGGTGGGCTGGGGGGCGGTTAGAAGGTCCTTGAGCGAGCCCTCCGAGAAGCCAGGATGCAGGGAGCACCGTAATGAGGTCACGACTGTCGCAGGCAGAAAGGAGCTGGGCATCTGCCGGCGAGGGAAGAGTGGCGCGCCTTGGATCCTGTTCGCAGAAGGTCTTCGCGCGCCCTCCAGGCCCCCGGCCGCCACCTCTCCCCTACCCGGTCCCAGCACCTTTCAGAGGCTTCCAGGCCCTCCTGGCAGGAGAGCCCCTCCTCCACGGTCCTGTCTGAAACCCCGAGGAAGGGTTTCCAAGCTGACTCACACCACTAATGTCAGGGAGCCGTGTCACACGGCGCTGGGCTCTGCAAGCTGTTGCTTGCGCCGTCGCTGCCACTGCCGCCTGCCAACACGCGCTCTCGCGCGGGTGCCCAGGGGTCCGCTCTTGGGGCGGGGCCAGGGCGGGGCCGGGGCGGGGCCCGCCCCCTCGCGCTCCGGCCCCGCCCCTCCTTCCCTCCCCCGCGGACCGCAATGATTTAGAAGTTCAGGAATCCCACGTGACGTCACCGGGGGGGGTGATGTAATGCACTCTAAATAGAATGTATTGTAATCTTTGCTCAGTCCAACGTGGTCCTTCACCCGGGCTCTTCTCTTGCCTTCTCCACACTTGTTTGGTAAGTTCCTAAAAATACGGCCGGGCCACTTCTGGGGCTTTTGCATTTAGCCACTTTCGTTGCGCTTGCCGAGGGAGCCCTCTCCGGAGCGTGCTTGTTGGCAGGGGTTGGTTCCCGGCAGCCGCCGAGAGGTCACTTGGTCCAGTGGGCAGGTCACAGGGCAAGGAGTAGGGAAGATGCGATGCATTTTTTTTGGAGGGTGATCTGTGTTTGTAAACACATTGGCGGACCAGAGGGAAGTCCGGCCCCAAATGCTGGTGGACTGTGGAATTCTGCTGTGTCCTGAGGCCACCCTAGAGACCCCACGCCGCGTCCATCCCGGAGCGCGTCTCCGTGGCCGCCGCGCCGTGCGCCTGGAGGGATGCTAACGTGGAGTGAGCGCTGTGTCTGCCCGGCGTGCGTGCGTGTATGGGAGCGCGCGTGTGTTTCCCTGACACGGGGAACAGTTATGAATCGGGGGTGTGTGTTTGCCTCCAGAGACCTGGCAAGGTGCGGAACCCTCCAGAAGTGCGGTCAAGCGGTGGCGGCGGCGGCGGCAGCGGAGATGGCAAGCCAGGAACCTTCCCCCGCGTCCCCAACTTCCCCGTGATGCGGCGGACCCCCGGAGAAAGTTTGCAAACTTCCAGCGGGCGCGGCGAGGACACCGGGTCACCTAGCGGGTGGACAGGCGGGTGCGCGTCGCGCTCACCCCCTCCGGGGTGCTGGGCCTGCTGCCGCCACCTCTCTCGCGGGGCTGCCCGCTGCAGCCGGTGGGCGCGCGCCGGAGGAGGGAACTTGGCCCCTGGAGGGCACTTGCCTTTGACTCCAGGCGCGGAAAGCTCGAGAGTGGCGAGGTTCTGCTTGCGTTCGCCCCTCCAGCCGCCCCCTGCCTCCCTCCGTCCCAGGCTAGCTGCTTTCAGTACCTCTTCCCCGCCGCTGCCCCAAGTGACAGCTGCCGCCGAGGCGCGGTGGCAGTTCCTGGCGGCGGAACCTCCACGGCAGATTCTCCACGGAACCGCTTAAACTTTTCACGAAGTTCTTAGAGGGGCAAGACGTGCGAAGGAACCAAGGAGATGTTTTTCTCCCGGCGGCTGCATCCCGCTTCTTTTTTGCTATAAATTTGTTTTGGGGAAAGGAGTTGTATAACCGCTAGATAAAAGTCCCCGACGGTGGCCACCCCCTCCCCAGCTTTCCCCGAACGCGTGCCGCCCACCACCTGATGCTCTTTCAAGGCCAGGGACCGGAGGGGGCTGCTTGTACGTTTCGTCCGAGTCCGCAGAGTGTGTTTGATTTTTATTTTTCCCTCCCTGTCTGACATGTGTCAGGGAATAAAGGCTGGATGCAGGTCCATTACGTCATTCTGCAGGCCAGTAAGTGTTTGATTAACAGCTTCAGATATTCAAGGGTGCGGGGGCTTAGACATGCTGACCAAGCAACTCTGCTTTCCACCCCCAGCCCCCAACATACTTGTACAGTCTCCAGTTCCCTGGGCATCTTTATTGCCCTCTCCCGCAGGACCCCTCCTTCCCCACCCCTCTCCCGCCCACGCCGTTATCACTCCGGCCCCGCCTCCGCCTTTCACGGCTGTCCCTGGGGCGATCCCTGTCCCTGGAGTGTGGGTAAGAGCTTCTGGGGTCGCAGTGTGCGGTACCTGATCGGCTCAGGCACAATCTGCCCTTTTCTATTATTTAAGCAAGCCACCAGCGAGCCCTCTTCTCCAGGGCGAAAGTGCTCAGCCCGGACCGAAAAAGGCATCTCAGGAAACGTTGAGAGAGGTTATGACAATACTGTGTCCCTGCGGTGACTTAGGAAAACAACACACCCACCGCACACAAAGTATTCCATGTGATGTCTTTTCTTTCTCCAGCTGCTTAAGAGAAGAGGGAAGGAGAGGAGGGGATGCTGGCTAAATTCAATGTAGTTGGAAGGATGGAGATTAAACGTTCCATTTCCAGAGAAAGGGAATGTGAGTCCTTGAAGCCCAAGTCCAGTGTAATGAATTGTTGTGTGTTACTTTCTCCCCGCCTGAAGTTTCTGGACTCAAGGAGGAAGTTTACTACTTAAGTTATTAAGTTGAGTCAGAACTTCGAATCTGCCAGTTGAAATAAAAAATTCTGCCTGTGACATGCGTAAGGGATAAAAGTAAAAGCTCTTGAGAGGAGGGGTGTGCACAGCAGAAATCAAATAAACTGCTAGCAGGGTTTTGGATGGAAAGGCAGTTGACTTGGGTGCTCTCTGATTTGGAGTGGGTGAAAGCTAAACAAAGGGAAATTTACGTTCTGAGTGGGTGGGGGTTTCCTGACGGACACATGTTTTGTTACAATCAGGTCTAGTGTCTTCAAAGTGAAAGCCATGCTGTAGAGAAGACGTTTGTGAAAATCCCGCCTGGGGTCTAATTGACAGTCCTTCCCTGAGTTTGTGGCCCTATTTATTATTTATTCACATTTAACCGTGAAATGCTATAAGCCCCCCTCCCCTGCCATCCATGGGCACCTAAGATGTTAAACTTCTTGTTTTCGATGCACAGACCTAAAGGAGAAAATGGCCCAGGGTCGCCGACACTGAAACGTGTGATTAATGATCAGTGATTTAGTGATCAGTGATTAGTGGTTTTATTCAAACTGTTACCTTTGACCAGAAGCACACATCAGAGGATTAACAGGCTCTTTAGATAAATGCTCATTAGCGAAGGGGAAAGGCAAAGATAATAGGCAGGCACCCAGGGACAACTTTCGAAGAAAATCATTCCCGTCTTCAGAATAATAAGCTCTATTAACAGAAAGCCCTTTTAATTTAAAACTTGCTTTTATCTTGTAAATCAAAGTTAGATGTAAAAGTTTGTCCTGCCATTATAACCTAAATTTTCCCATATCCACTAGATGTGGATTATCTCCGTCGTGATCTATTTTTTTTTTAATTTAAATAAACAATTGGACCTTCAGAGCAGCTGAGCCCTGACAAGTCCTTCACTCCCTGGGCTGGAAGGTGTCCCCCCTTCTGGAGTGGAGAGTGCCGCTGGCTGACTAGGTGGCGCCCTGTTATTTGGTGTTCTGTGCTGTGCAGCTCAGGAGTCTCAGCGAGCAAGTAGCTGCTTGCGAGGTGTTCTTCAAGGCTTGCAACAAAGTTGATTCTGTGTAGGGTTGGAGGCTAGACAGTTCTACAGGTTTCTGGTCACATTTTCCATGTCCGTTAAATCTAGGGAGTTTAAGGCTACTGGAAAAATTAGTCTCATTCCTAAAAGAAACGTAGAGAGCGAGGCAGGAAAGGAGGTACGAGGATCCAGGAGGTACCTCTGAGTTGCAGAAGTGATTGTAAAATACCAGACCTGTTCTTTTTTTTTTTTTTTACTAAGTTAGTTTCACAGTCTTGCGGTCTGAAACACTGAGGAAAATACTCAGATTCATTTTCTTCCTAATATTGCTCGTGTAAAGGAGGTTACTGGAAAGAAAGGAAGAAAAAAAAAACTTGATTTGGTGGCTGCAGGAAGCAACACGTTGCTGCCTTTATTCTACAGAGAATGGTAAGATGATGTTTCTTATGCTTATTAAGCAGAAAGGGAACTTTGCATTTGGTTAAATGAGGCCGATCTTGTATTTTCATAGACAAAATTCAGAAAATGGGTTTGTATCTCGTATTAAATTTTCATGTTGCTTTTGTCAGTTTCCTGGAACTTGGTAGCATTTTGTGTGGAAGAGTGTGTGTGTGTGTGTATGTGTGTGCATGTGTGTGCGTGTGTGTATGTGTGTGTGAACGAGACCTTTATTTCCTGGGGAAGATAATATTTATGAGCACGTTTATGTGTCAGGTAAGAATTCCCTAATTCCATGAGCTTTTATGAATCACTTCAATAAGTACTTAAGTTTTAATAAAGAAGGGATTCTTAAAAGGAACCCTAAAATTTAAAAATAAAATGAACAAAAGCACCCATTTTCCACCTTCCAACCTAGATGTGTATTCCCCCTGAAGAAGGGTGCTGTCGACTGAACACCAGCTATTACTTTAGTTCTAAAACTTGAAAACAATGAAAGAACTCACCTGTGCCTCCCTGTAAATTTTCCCATTTTCCTTTGCTTATAGCGTTTTAAATAGATCTATTATTTTTAAATCCTGACTGATTTATAGTGACTTCTATTTTTCAACTTTACTCAGAGTAAACACATTTGTTCAGTTGATAGCATCTTCAAGCTGACTGTTTTTAATGTAAATTTCTGATGCCCATAAATTGCCTGCAAATTAGAAGTCAGTTGCGACCTCAGCTAGTTAATCCATGAGCAGATAGTTTATTAGAACATGCTCATCCCAAAAATGGAAGCTGCACCTTCCCTTCTACATCCCTGTGATATTGCAGCTTTTATTTGAATAGGTGGTTAAATGAATGGTAGTTTGTTGAGAGACTTTTCCTTTATAGCTTTTCAATGACAGTAAGTTGAAGATTTTCATGACAACTACTTGTCAGTTTCCCATATCTGCAGATTGAAAACCAATCAATTATCACGAACTTTCCATGACTAGTTGTACTGATGTCAAGTTCCTGGTCTCCTGATTTCTTATTCTAAGGTACCTTTTAGCAATGATGTATCACCATCTAAGTAATATTTCCTTAGCATTGGAATGTGCTTCTTATTAAGCCACAAATTATTTTGTGTATGTGGGGATGATGCTCTGTGGATGCTCCCCAAGATGTGAACTTTGTATTTGTGTTTGCAGTTAGTTTTCTTCTGGTTGTGTTGTTACATTGGGGGTTTGAGTGGACTTATTATCTTTGTCATCTTTTTTCTTCTTCACTTCAAAGCATTGCAGTGAGTCACGATATTAATGTGACCGTACGGGTGTCTCCCATCTATATGCTTCCTTTGCATCTCACAAATTGGATTTCCACAGCGATTTAAGATCTTTTTTTAGAGGCAGCTTTCTTGGATGAAGATGGAACCATGATCTCAGTCCATTCATTATCTTGTCCAGTTTGACCACTAGCTGTATTATGGGAATCAACCAATGCTTTCATAAATTAGTGTTTAAAAATTTAAATCTAGGACTATTTCTGTAAACCTTATTTGAGAAAATTATACAATGGAGTAAGGTAATAAACTGGGGGGCAGTGGCCTCAAATATTTAAGTGTGAGAATGAAGCACTTTCAGATATGCTAAACAGACTTAAAAGAACCTTTCTGTGTTGCTATTTGGAAACTAAGTAAGCTATCTATTTCATAGCATTGCTTTAAAAAAAAACCCTGGCACTTTAAAAATGACATCATGTTTAATATTTTCACTAAAGAGGTTTTACATTTTGTAATTAGGAAAAAATGGGCAATTAGTGTTTTTTTGACGATCCATTAGTATGGCATTGTTGGGAATCACAAATCATGAATTTAACTTGAGAAAGAGAGAGAGCATTTACAAATTTCTAGGTTATGAAAACACTGTTCCAGAAACAAGAGCAAAAATTCGAAGCTCTATTGAGACTCTGGAACTTTCGAAATAAAACTTACAAAGTTTAGGATAAATTCCAGAATGGATCAGATGTTAGGTTGACATTTCCCTATGTCTTTCCTCCAGGCTCACTCTATTGACCCATTTCTTTTCTGAGAAATAGATCAGAATCCATTCAACACTTTAAAAATATGTATTTTTAGTTTCATCCTTCTATTTCCTCAAGGTTTACATTTCTAATCTCTACCCTAAAATTAACAAGCACTGAAAACTGCCATGTCGGTGTTTGGCTTGAACTAATTTTGGAGAGTAAGCGTTCCTTCTGGCCTGGGGATGCTGAGGGTAAGACAGAGGGAGCACGGGAGCTGGGGGAGGTCTTCTCACTGGCAGCCCAGGCTTTTCACACCGACGAACAGGACGTAAGGCCTGGCCACGTTTCCTGGCTCACCCAAGGCCCAGAACTGAAGAGTGCCACCCGGAGCCCGGACACCCAGTCTCTGCCTTGAGGTCGGTCAGGTTTTCTTCCCGACGAGCGGGGCCACCAAAAATGTCCTCGTCACAAATGAAACACAACCCGTGGCTTCAGATGCCTGCTCTTTTCAAGCCTTTGATCACTAACCTTTCCAAGACGATTTTTTAAAACCAGAGCTTTTGAATGAATGCCCTAACCATATAAACTGCAGTTTCTATTCTGTTTATTCTTACATAGCTGTGATGTCAATGTTTCTACTATCGACCTCCTTATTTGAAGGTCATTCTTCTTCTTCACCAATAGGATTAGACACGCCCCATAAAACGACACCATCCAGGTTTCATTTGAGACTAAAAAGCAGGCAGAACTAAAAATGGCCTAAAAGACCATCTTGGAATAAGGCAGTAACTTTCTTTACTTCTTGTCTTTTCTTTATCCTCTTTGAGGAAGAGATCCGAAAAATTATTTAAAGTTAAAATCAATAATCTTTCTTTTAGTTGACTAGAGCAACAAGTGTTTTCACTCCGGCAGATGTACTCTGGCCCAGAATCCATCTGTAACTCATTACCCCTCCAGGTTGGTGTATAGGAATGAGAGGGTTTAGAGGTGAATATTACTACATGAGAAGTGAGTTGAGTCTGGACGTACGCTCTTTGTGGTTTCACTGGCAAAACTTGACTAATCATAGCTAATAGAAATCATGCATGCAACATAGGGGGCTCCAGAGCACCCAACATTTGATTTAAGATGACATTTAGGTTATACAGTATTTAGGATGGGGAACAAGAATATCTCAATAGAAATCTTGAATGCATCTACTATACGTGTGGTTTGGCCTGACCCATAGGTTTCCTTTCCAGCTCTTTGCATGAAGGCTTTATATCAGAATTCAGGTCTCTTTTATTCTTTTATTTCGCTGAGGAGCCCTGTGTTGTATGATTTCTCAAATATAACACATTTCAGCCAGTTTTATGCAATCTGCTCTCTGCTGGTTTCCCAATGGGGGGAAAACCACAAGCAACAAAAAACATCTTTGTTTGTTGTTGTTGTTTTTTAATTAGCTGGTTATTAGAAGAAATACATTCTGTCTTCATTTGCCAGATCTGGTAGGACTATTCCACTTTATCAAAACAATATTTTCTTCTGTAAGTCCACCATGATGCTGTTTGGCTTCTGAATGACCTGGTAGTAATCCATGCACCAGAGGGTAGAAGGTATTGAGGACAGAGTCCATTTCCACCAGGGTACCTAGGTATGGAGTGGTGTGTCATTATGAAAACCCTGATTTGTCTCACTGTAATGACAATATTGTCCAGAAAACCAGCCCTTCTTGGAGGAAAGACAATATTGTAGGTTCAAACTTCTAAATTCTGAGCAGAGACTGATACTGGGCTGAAGGTGGCTCTTAGAATGCTGAGGGTTACTTATTAAACTACAACATGGCAAAACGTTCACAGGCTAGAACTTGACCATCTACCTCTTAAAAGCCTTAATAATCCTTTTTACCCATTCTCTGCATTTTCTTTATGCTAATGTTTTTCTAGATGTACTTTTTAACATCTGTTCTCAGTATTCTGCTTTCATGAGTAACCCTAAATAACACATCACAAGCATGTGCACCACAGAGAGGGGGCATTTTTCCATGACAGAAATAGATTCTAATATCAAATCTTAGAAGAAAGAGTTAGCAAGACAAAAGAAAGAAAGGTGAAGATGTGATTGAGGGCATCAGGGCTCTGCCACAAAGTGGATTAAGGCAACAGGAGACGCCTAAGACCGGAAGAGGGAACCCCAGGTGCTGCCCTGAGCTCATTATGCTTCCCAGCCTCAGTTTCTTCATTTGTAATAAAAGAGTGTTGGTCTTGACCAACACCATTCAATAGTGGGAACCGCAAATGCGAGCTGCATATGAAATTTTAAATGTTCTAGTAGCCACATTAAAAAGGTGGGAAAAAATCCCAGGTGAAGTTAATTTTAATAATTTTATTTAACCCAACATATCTGAAATATTATCATTTCAACATATAATTGATATAAAAACGTGGATGAGATACTTTGTAATTTTTTTGGTAATACATCTTTGAAATCCGGTGTGTATTTTGCAATTACCACATAATTCGGACTAATCGCATTTCAAGTGCTCAGTGGCCTCTTGTAGGCGGGGACTGCAGTGTCAGGCAATGCAGGTCTGTATTCTGTATCAATGGTTCTTCATCCTGGCAGCCAGGTAGAACCACCTGTGGAGTTTATTACAAAAAATAATATCTCTACCCCCTTGTGATTTCATTGGTTTGGGGTGGAACCCTGGGCCTCTCTATTTTTTAAAAGCTCCATAATTGTTTCTGAAGTGCAGCCAGGGTTGAGAACTGCCATTCCAACGGATCTCTAAGGAATCTTCTACCCGAATATTCTGAAGTTCTTTTTAAGGAAAGAATTATGTGTTGCATTCCGAGTTCAAGGGCAGCAAATGGTGATTCTAAGGTGATCTACACACTACAGAACATTTAAGAAAACATAATAAAAATTAGGATGTGCCGATTGACTAATTCAGAAGACATTTCTTTGTACCTCAGAGGAGCTCTGTTTTGTTTAAGTTTCAAATACGCATATTTTAAATGGTCCGCCCCCACCCCGACCCAGAATCCTCACTGTGCTTTGGTTTGCATGCAGCCTCTTAGGAACACTCCCTTTTGGAAACAGGCAAGAGGGGCACATTTCAGTTATCTTGCCAGTTTGCTCCTCTGCCCCAGGTACGGCTTGCCGTTAGCTGTTTGTGGAGGGGAAATCTTCCTGCGCTGGAGACATCTGCACCCCTTGTGTTTCTTTCCTCTAAGCTTTTAATAAGCTTTGTGTGACGGCACAGGCCAAATTTGCTTTTTGCTCCCGTCATGGTGTTAGTTAGGACGGCCCTCCGCCCCCAGACGTAAAGTGGTTGTGCTATTTGTCACCCTTTAAATTATTAGACGAATCAATATTTCTCAGTACACACCAGAGTGTTTGCCTTTAAATTTTTAAACAATATACCAGTCTGTGCATTACCTAAATGATTAAAAAGAACCCTCTCCAAAAAAGAAAGAAAGAAAGAAGAAATGATGATTTCTAAGCTCCTCACCCATCTTCTTTTGAAGTCCACCAACAGCCTTGTTTGTGGAGGGGGGAGACCTCAGGGCGGGGCTGTGACTCCCCCGCTGCCCCGAGCCTCTGCATTCCCGCATCCGTGAGTCATTTCACCCTGAACTTCCCTCCGGATGGATCCACGCGGCAGTCTGTCTCCCAGTGCATGTCTGTCTGGCCATGGGCTTCTAAACATCACTGAAAACCATTTCTAGGGACAAAAGTGTGCCTTTCTTTACATGGTGTAAGATGATATTTGTGTTTTTCTGTCATGTCACTCATGAGAAGAATTCAGCCTCTATTTATTAGAGCCCAGCTTTAACTCCGTTCTCTAGAGGGAGAAGCCGAGGGGGGGACAAGGCCAGCTGGGCACAGTGCTTGTTCGTTAGAGCTTGGTCGGCGTGAGAGGAGACCTCAGGTTTGTCCTCAGCACTGCTGTGGGGGGCTTTCAGGCGAGGGTTTCCAGCTGGGCACTTGTCTGTGAATTTATCAGTCACATTCTTCTGACGCTTTTCCATGCATTATCTGCACTTAAATGGCTTCTCCGCTAATCATTCTTGGGTCCTAGCTTTAGACTGATGAACCTGGATTGATGAACAAGTACACAACGGGTCTAGCAACCTCTTAACAAGGGCTCTGTTCTAAAGGTTGCAGGGAGACATCGGCTGCGGACCTGGGGTTTCGGTGGCATCGAGGGAAACTTTCTCTCAGGCTACTTTGTGACTGGCCGTTAGAGGACTGTGTGGAGTGACGACGAGATCAGACTTCTAAGTTGTTCAACTCTTTCGAGGATTGAAAGTAAAGGGGTTTAGGTATTCACGCTCTGAGCAAGATAGGCCCTTGCCTAAGCTCCTGAATTATCTTTAATAAGATATTTTAGCTCTTGTTATACCAATTCAGTGCCTTCACCCTGGGCACTGGGCCATCTGCTTTTGAATATTTGGCTTTTGTTTTCTCCTGATAATGATTAGGGTGGGACTTTGCCATTTTCAGTCTCTGTCTGCACCTCTGTGTCTTCAATGGGTGAAATACAAGCCATGATTAATCATGCAGTCTGTGACCAGTGCCAGGGAGGGATTACTTTGGAGCCTCTGCTAAGCACTTTCCTGAAGTTAGAGCAGTTTTAACATCCACACATCTATGTGGTCATGGTGGTTACGCTTGTATATAAATAAAACCCTTGGCCAATGAGGACCAGAACGTCACGAGCGTATGTCCTTGTAGATGCGACGATCAGTGTTTGAGGATGCCCATGTGCCACGCGTTCTTCCTTTGGCGCACAGTGATTTGTCGTATTGATTTAGACACACACGGTGTTGATTAAAGGATATTACTAGACTTAAAACAATGAAACCACATTTAAGACACTCTTCTTTTCTAATAAGGCCTGTCTAAGCGCACGCTGTTTACCAGTTCATCCCCCAGCCTTGCAAAGCCAGATGACTAACAACCACCCCTCCTCGTACGGAGTTGGTGGACGTCACCAAAGGGGGCATGCGTAACGTTTTGGCAGCATGAAGCAGCGTGTAATCTGAAATTGTACTTTTTGCTAAATACCCATGCAAATCTCCAAACCATTCAAAACATTCATAAAACAAAACAGCGATGGCTGCCTAGTGGATGGAAGCAGCACAGACTGAGAAGTACACTTTTTTTTTTTTTTTGCGTGTGCCTCAGAAGCACTCACAAAAATCAGGGAGAAAAAAATTACACAGAATTACCCAACATGCCCTTTGGAAGAGACGTTCTTAAGACAGACAGGTTCGCCATTTAAGCCAAGGTTGATTTTTACCCTTTCTGGGGAGTGTTTTTGTTTTTTTCTAAAGCCTAAAAACTATAGCATCTTTAAAAGGAAGGCTGTAAATAGATGCTTTATCTTTATTTAATATTTAGTATACTATTTTAGGAAGTCTCATTAGGAAGCCTCGTATTCCTCTATACAATTTTAGGTATTTAATGTTTGTTTCTAAAAAATAGGAGCTTCTGGAGATTGGTTGCATCACAGTGTAAACACACTTGACACTAGTTAACTATCCATGTAAACATAGTTGCCCCGGTCAGTTTTCTGGTAGGTGTGTTTTAGCCCAGTTTTTTAAAAGGAGGGATAAGGTTTGCTTGTAGGCCTTGCCCAGACGGAGAAGTCGAACGTGCAGACCACTTGGTCAGAGTTAGAAGTAGCAGCTTCCGTGCCTCAGTGGAGGAGCGAAGGCCTGAGGAGGACTTTTGTACTTCCGGCCTGTGCAGGGAGGTGGTGGGTGTGTGGTGTGATTCTGATGTGTGGGACGGTCCAGGGAAGACAGCATCTGGGCACCCAGCACACATCGGATGGTCTCTTCTGGAGACTGGCTTGGATGGCCATATGTGTATAAAGCTGTATCATTTAATTGGAAAAACACATCATTTGACATCTCTGTTCGTATTGACCGTCTCAAGGATGTGCTCAACTAAGATCAACGAGAAAACATAGCCTTGTAGTTTATCAAAGAGAATATAAACCCCACTTCCTTTCTTTCCCCTTCCCTCCTTCCCTCTCTTCCTTCATCAGACCTTTACCGAGCACATATTGTGTGCCAGGTACTAGGGGTACCTGACCAAAAACAGACTCAATTCCTCTCCTCACAGAAGGTACTGAGTAAGTCACTGCAATGGAAGGTTGTGGGAGGGTGAGGGGGTGCAAGGGTGGAGGCAGAGAGCTCAGTTAGTGGGTGAGCGTGGCTGTCCAGGCAAGAGGTAACAGTGTCATGGGCTGCAATGTTGCCAGATCCAAAAGTCATTTCAGAGATAGGACCGCTAGGATTGGGGGACTGATTAACTAGAAGATGAGGGGAAGCAAGGAGTTGTACTCGTTCTAAGGGAAGGGGGAGCCAGGCAGGATGAGGCTGACCCAGCAAGGAAGCCTGAGTTGTCCTCTGTGGCGGCGGAGGAGGGGAAGGTTGCTGGCCCAGCGTCCCGTAATCTTGTGTCTGAGTCCTTGGAAGAGAACAGAAAATAACTATGAGCAGAAACTCAAAGAGCAGCCACAACTAAAAACCGCAGTGCAGTCATTGTATTGCAAGGCAGGGCCGTTTGGGTAATTTCTGTCAGAGGGTAGACCCTCCAGGGAGAGAGGTACCCACCCACCAAGGCAACCGCAGCTCCAGCACTCAGGGGGATCAGGGCGTGGCCAGGTGTATCAGTTTCCTGGGGCTCCTGTAACAAATTACCACAAACAGGGGGACTTCAGCAACAGAAACTTCTTTCACGGTTCTGGAAGCTAGAAGTCCAAAACCAAGGTGTCAGCCGGGTTGGTGCCTTCTGAGGGCTGTTCCAGCTCCTGCCTTGCCCGGGTCTCTGCACAGTGTCTTCCTGGGGTGTCGGAATTTCTCCTTTTTATCAGGACACCGGCTGTACTGGTACCCTACTCAGGACCCACCCTAAAGACCTTATTTTAGCTTGACTACCTAGGCAAGGACTTTATCTCCAAATCAGGTCACTTTCTAGGATACTGGGGATTTGGGGGGCATGAAAGAGGACGCAATTCAACCTTTGCTCAACAGGAAGGCAGTACCCAGGCCAAGTAGTAGTGGGACCTTATGGGAGCTGACAGACTGGAAGTGATGTAGATTATAACCAGACACTTATTAGTCCATGTTAGAAATAAACTTCCGATGGACCCCTAGAAAAACTTGGGGTAAATCTTCATAGATGTGGGTTCACGCATTACCTGGTATAGACAGTCAGTGAAACACAGCAAACAATTAAAGAAAAAAGGCTACACTTTAAAAATAGATGTATACATATTGCATTGATTAATGAATTTGCTAATGTGGGTATTGACCTTAGTTTGCCCTTGGATTTATCCCTAGGGTTTGTGAAAGAGCAATGGCAAAAGGGCAATGTCAACTTTTAACCTTGAGAACAAAGAATTAAATAGAACTGTAGTTTGTTGCCCTGCTAGGCTTAACAATCATGATTTTGAAGTGCTAATATTTACTGACAAGGACAAAAGCCACTAGTTCCTGTAACAGAACACACACACCAAATCGAATATAGATTTTCAATGCAGGAAGAAAAAAATTCTGATTTTTCAGTTGTTGATGGACAATTTATACCTATGTTCTCCCTCTGTTTTGCTCAATGAAAACACAGCGGAAAAAAAATCTGTGTTTTAAAAACATATCATAATGAAAAGACAATTAAAAAATGGGCAAAGGATCTGAATGGAAAATTCTCCGAGGAGAACATACAAATGGCTAATAAGCACATGAAAATGTGTCCAACATCACTAGCTACCAGGGAAATGCAAATCAAAACCACAGTGAGATACCACTTCACATCCACTAGGATGTCTATGAAGAAAAGATAGACAATGGCAAATGTTGATGAAGATGTAGAGAAATCGGAGTTCTCACACGTTGCTGGTGGGATTGAAAAACAGTCTGGCAGTTCCTCACACAGTTAAACATAAACCTTATGACCCAGCAATTCCACTCCTACGTATCCAGCCCGGAGAAATGAAAACACATGTCCGTATAGAAAGTTGTACGTAAATGTTCATAGCAGGGTTATTTGTGATAGCCAAAATGTGGAAACAACCCAAAGTCCATCAACTGATGAACAGATAAAGAAAATATGGTATGTCCATATGTTGGAATATCATTTGGTCATAAAAAGAAGTAAAGTACTTACTAATACATGTTATGACATGCATGGACCTTGAAAACATTATGCTAAGAAAAAATCCAGACACAGAGGACCACATATTATATAGTTCCATTTATATGAAAGGTCCAAAATAGGCAATCCATGGAGACAGACGGCAGATTAGCAGTTGCCTGAACCTGAGGGTGGGACTGGGGACTTGGGAGAGAGAACTAAGGGATGTACAGTTTCTTCTTGGAGTGATGAAAATGTTCTAAAACTGATCATGGTGATGGTTTCACAAACCTGTGAATATTCTAAGGCTACAGAATTGTACATTTTAAGTGGGTGAATTGCATGGTATGTAAATTTTTATCTCAATTAAGCTGTTAAAAAAGATAACACATCGTGGAGGAAAATATGAGATGCTAAGTTTAGTTGCAATATATACCAAATGGGGTATTTTGATCCAACAGCCTCTCTACATATTTGAGATGAATATATCAAGACGGACAGTAGGGAAAGGTTAACAGAAGTATCACAGGCCATGGCGATAGGAATAGTCAACTACTAAAAATCACATAGCCTATGTCATTTGGGTCTCTAACCCATACCTCTCCCCTGGGCTGGGAGCCCTGACTTCCAGCTTACCCTGGCCATTTCCTCCTAGATGGACTGCGGCTGTTCCTTAATTTTCAAATTGTTCAAACACTCACCTCTTCATACCATTTTTCCTTGTGACACCCACATTTCCCTGGGGGCTACCGTCATCCTCTGTGCCCCCAGCTTGAACCTTCATGACAATCACTGACTTCGCTTTTTCCCTTGGCCGTTGTGAACACGTCATTGCCAAGTTTTCTAGACCCCCCACTTGAACAGTGCCCTGTGAGTTTTGTCCTTCTGCCCTGTCTCCTTCTCAACCAGTTCCTTCTATGCAGGGAGAGTGAAGGGGAACAGAACTATCTGTTGAGTCTTTATTGAGTCTGGGCCAGTATCTGCTCTCTTGATCTACCACGTCAGCCTTCATAACAAAGTTACCAAGGAGTTAAAGGTATGCATTTTTATCAATTAAAAAAAAAAGTGAGGTTTAGAAGTTAGGGACAAAACCAGTTACTGTGACAAAATCAGTGAATGGCCAAGTTGGGGTTTGGAACAAGCCCTGTCTGGTCCCTTTGCTCACACTCTTTCCATTTGGCTACAGAATAAATCCCTATAGATTTACCCGACATTGAAGCTGGACCCATCATAAGCTCTTGTTTGTGTGGAGCGCCCATCATGTTCCGCCTTTCCTCTCTCCTGGAGCATCTCCTGTCCTCGCCTGTCACTCCTCTTTCCTCCACCCTTCCACCTCTGCCTGTGGAAACACTTCACATCTCCCAAACTAAACACTGAATGTAAGATTAATGGATTTCTTAGTGCTTTCTTAATCTATTTTCTTACGATTTTAAAAAGAATTATCTTCGAGTGAGGTTATTTTTATGTTTGTCATGAATTCCCTCGCCTAGATTGTAAGCTCTATAAGAGCAAAACCTGTTGCTTACTCAGTTTCAATTTCCCTCATAGGATCCAGCATATAGTCCATTGCACAGGGTAGATGGTTAATTAACCCTGAGTGAATTGATCATGGGGTACTTGAACATTGTTCTTTGTCATGAATTTCTTATTACCAGCATGAGACATTTGATGTCTGGCAAATGTTCCTGGGAGAATCAGCCTAGGGAGACTCAGTATATTGATGGATGTCACTGTAGCTTAAAAAGTATTGTAATTGTCCTGGCTGGTGTGGCTCAGTGCATTGAGTGCTGGCCTGTGAACCAAAGTGTCGCCAGTTCGATTCCCAGTCAGGGCACATGCCTGGGTTGCGGGCCAGGTACCCAGGAGGGGGGTGCTCGAGAGGCAACCGCACATTGATGTTTCTCTCCCTCTCTTTCTCCCTCCCTTTCCTTCTGTCTAAAAATAAACAAATAATAAAAAAACTATTGTAGTAATTTTTTAGAAATTCAAAACTGGGGTGGGATGACTAAATCCCAGAGTCTCACAGCCGTAAGGAATCATTGCTTTTTCATTTTCATAGTCTATTCCATTCCTTATCTAGAGGTGAATAGTTTTGATCAGAGCAGTGATACATTTTAAAATTCTGCTTTCTTCACTTAGAACTATACCACAGACATTTTTTCATGTTGCTACATAGTTTTCAAAGCTATGATTATGCATCATATTCCATTGCGTTGCTATACCATAATTTCTTAACCATTCCCTATTGTTTGACATTCAAGTTTGCTGTGGATTTTTTTTAATGATTATAAAAAACACATGACCAGTCTTTTGGCAAGATAAATGTATACTCTGAAGGCCTCAATATCTTTCCCCTTATGCTGGTTGGAAAAAACCTTCCTTTAGAGTTGATCTGAGTCAAAATTGTGACGGAGAGCAAGTTTATCTTGGGCACCCTCACACTTCTTTTATTCTTTTTATTTCTGCCCCTCAGCACATCCGGTTCCACTCCAGTCCCTGTCACAGGAGCTCAGGCTGCCCCTCCCCCACCAACAGACACTGGCCTGCCTGAGCCCTGCCCTCCTCTCTCCTCCTAGCCAAACTTCTCACTCCTTCTCTTACTTCTCTAGGGCCTCGGTCTTAGTACTGTATCAGGCACTCAATATATTTCTTGGGAGATTGTAATTTTCTTACTGAACACCTTCCGGAGGTGGCCATGCGGCAGCCCAACAAAGTACATCATGAGAGGCGTGCTTTGCCCTCTCTAGCTATAAGTCTTCCAGGTTCTAAGGTCATAACAGTAACCAGCAGGCAAAATCTCTGTACAAATAAGTAAATAAATAATGCATCATAAAGCAGTGAGTGTTAAACAGAAAGACGAAGCTGGGTAAGTGGATAGAGCATGCTCTTTCATCTTTCAGATGGAGGAGTCAGGGAATACCTTTTTAAGTGGGTGATGTGAGCAGGGAGCTGCTGAAGTGAGATAGCAATTCCTGCAGAGACCTGGAGAAAGAGCTTTCAGGCAAAGGCAGCTGCCAGTACAGAGGCCCTGGTGTGTCCTGGGGAGCTGCAAGGAAGCTGCAAGGAAGCAGATACTGAGGCAGTGAGGAAGGAGTGGGAGGCGGGGGGTGGCCAGATCATGTAGGGGCTTGGGACCATGCTGTGAACATTGGATATTTATACTAGCAATAAAGGAAGCCACTGGAGAGCTTTGGGAACAGACTCTATCACTTCTAAAGACCTTCCTTGTTGTGGATGAGGAACAGATTGTGGAGGGCAAGGGAGGCAGAGGTGAACGTGTTAGGAGGCAAGAGAGTGGTGGCCGGCAGCTGGTGATGGTGGGAGAAGCGGTGAGGAGTTTGGCTTATTTTGAAGGTAAAGCTGAAAGGACTTGCTGACACACTGGGTACAAGGGTAAGAAAGAAGTCTGGGAGGATGCTTAGGTTTTTCACCCGAGATGCTGAGAGGCTGAAGTTGCCATCAGCTGAGATGGGGCAGATGGCTGATGGAACAGGTTCGGTGGGGGAGTCGGAGCTCAGTCTTGGGCAGGTTATGTGTGAGAAGATGTCCAGGACACAGTGGGATGCCGAGTCTGGTGTTCAGGGGAAAGAGTTTGGCCTCCAGGTATGAACAGAGTCAGGATCACAGTCTCGCATCAGATAGGCCAGCCTCACCTCAAAACACCAGCCCCCTACTCAGTGCACTCCAACCACACTGGAATTTCTGGGCCTTCCATGCAGCAAGCCTGACAAGTTGCAGGGCCTTTGCACATGCTGCCCCTTCCGCCCAGACCATTTCTGCCTAGACCATTGCTGCTTTCCCTGTGACCCTAACCTGAATTCAGTCCCCTGTTACATACTCCTGCTATCCTGCACTTTTCCTTCATAGCACTTATCAACTTTCAAAGTTGTATTCCTTTTAGAGACTTTTAATTCAATTTTTAAAATTTAAAATCCTACAGAGTCCTACTAGAGTCTAAATACTGAAATGTCAGGGATCGTGCATGTTTGGTTCATCACCATTTTCCCAACATGGAGTGGTGGCATATCACTTCTCCAATACTGGCTGCATGCATAGCCTGACTGATTTATTACTCTACACATGATATATTGCAGTTCTTTTATTTGTAATCATACAGTTCCAAGAGCAATTCTACCTAATGATTTTATCTTCTTAAAATGTGGACTGATTATTTAATGGCTCCAGGTATCTTCTTTGAACACATACTTTTTTCATTAGGTACTGTGTGAGAAGCTACTGGCGTGCGGTTGAAGACTGAATGATCGCTTGAGTGTGAAACTCTGAAAAGAAAAGAAAGGGCATTTAAAGCTTCTATAAAGCTCCTAATCAGAATCCTGACCTCCTGTTTTCTTGTCAGCACTTCGTTGCATTTCCGTGGACACCTCTATCTCATGTCTCCTGAGGTTATTTTATAGTGACCTCTGACGAGACTTATTACTTCCTACTTGCCATGTTGATCGGGGGAGAAAGGCCACCCAAGGCAGGGGTGGGTGGTGGTGTTGTGGGGGGTGAGCCATCTGTTGACCTTATTTGGTGGCTCTTAGAAGGGTTGGCTGTCTCTAGCCTCATTCTGGGAGATTATAAGAAATGATATGTGAGGGAAGAAATCTGATTTCCTGAAAAAGGGCTGTTAGCTCATAAAAGAGCTATAGGTCTCTGCCTTTGGCAATGTAGAACTGCATGAAAAACAGGATTAAATTAGGGAATGATCTCTTTACTGTCTTTAGAATAGAGTGAGCTTTCAGAAGTGCCTGTGTTGTTTGGGAAACACATATACTGGTTCCAAGAAGGCGTATTTGTGTAAGTATATAGATTGATTGATTGGTGTATATGGCAGCTGGGGAATTTCATGACAAAGGGAGACACCATCTTTATAGATAACACTGCTGTGAAGGGGGCCACTCACCAAATATGCTGTAAGGACTGACAGTGCCAGGCAGGTGCTGGGGAAGCGTGGTGAGCAGAGAGAGGCCCCTGCAGAAGGAAGTCGTGAAGTCTGCCGCATCTCAGTCTCCTTGCCTGTAAGATGGAGATAATAATAATACTTCATAGCCTTTTAAAAGAGAGTAAATGGCTATGAATGTGAAAACTGCAGTTATAGTTAAAAATGCTATATGAATTATGAGTGGCTTCAGGATTGATGTACCAAATAATAGTAGTCATTCCCTTTGGGACGAAATCCTGATTAATTATTTCTACTTCTGAAAATTCTCCATACCCCTGGAACCTAAGATTTCATTCTTATACTTAAGAGAGCTAAAATGTCCTCTTATTATATTCCTAACAAAAAGGATATGTCAAGTAGGTGGTTTGGGTTGTAAATATTTGCATAAGTTAGCTATTGGTGTGTAACAAACCCCGCCCCCCCCCACACATATATGTGTTAACTAAGAGTTTCTGTGGGTCATGGGTCTGGGGGTGACTTAGCTGGGTTCTCTGCTCAGGGTCCCTCACAAGGCTGTCATCAAGGTGTCAGCTAGGGCTGTAGTCATCTTGAAGCTCAGCTAGGGGAGGGCCTACTTCCAAAAGCACATGCTGTTGCAGGCCTCAGAAGTTCCATGTCCAAGCTTATTTATATGGCTGTTGGCAGGCTAAGCACAAGCAAGGGTTGCAAGTGAGAGATCGGCATCACAGGTTAATTTTTTTTTTTTGTAATCTAATCTCAAGTGACATCCCATCACTTTTGTCATATTCTATTCATTAGAGGCCAGTCACTAGGTCTGGCCTGCACTCTGGGGAGGAGATTATACAAGATCTCCAGTATCTACCAGAATACTGGGATCACTGGGGGCCTTCTCTGTGTCGGCCCGCTCCAGCAGGGCTTACACACAATGATGAGTTAGTGCCGTATGTGTGGCATTCATGATGTTACGCTATTTGAAAAGAGAGAGATAAGGGAAGTAAGTACCACCATTCTCCTGAGACACAATAGTTAGGACAGACAAAGCAGGTTGGTGTTTGAGCCCCGTAGATGCTGAGCTGTAGCCAATAAAGAAATCCGGTTCATTTTTTTGCTTCTGACGCTGGCTCATGTATAACCTTTTTATTGGGAACGCTTTTGAAAGTTGCCTTCCAAATATTGGTGGTACACAAAGGTCAGCTTTTCCTAAGCATGTGTAATGGATTAAAAATAAATGGTAATGGAAAAAATACAATAGAAATGAACTGTTAAAATATGTTCATTTTAGTGTGCCATTTCATTCGATTGTTATCCACTCACTTGATTACTTTTAATCCACCTGAACACATAGCTGACCCAATTAGTTTAAGATTAAGAGGAAGAACATTCTAGACATAGAGGGCACACAGTACTATGAAAATGAGCTTGCCATGGTTAAGAAAAAGTAAAAGACCAGTGTGGCCAGAGTGTAGTGGGAAAGGGGCAAATGCTACAAGATGACTTTGAAGGCGAGGTGTGATGAGCCAGGTTGGGGGTTTAGATGTCAATCCAAGTGCAATGGACAGTCATTGCCAACAGCAATGGCTGGTCGTTGAGAACAGCTATGAATTTTTTTGTGATTCCAATTCCATTAGTTATTGCGTCGAGCTGTGTTTGAGGAAAGATTCTGAAATCTATTAATTAATGGCCACGCCTGGGCCAAGATAAAACAAGCACCGAAACTCTATAATAGGATGTTATAATTACACGGTTGCAGAGTTGTGTATTTTGACCAGCCAGTGGCCAAGGCAATGTGGTCGATGAATTTAGAATGAAGTCCTCACATCATAGGGATTCCTAGTGTTACATGAGTTTCATGTGACAGAACTTACAAGAAATTCATTCAGAAAAACATCCAGTGTAGGAGTCTCTTTGGCATATCCTGCGCATATTTCTTGAACGAGCTGCAATCATTTTTCAGTTGTGTCATTTACAGCTCTGCCGGAACGTCGTGCTGTGGCTCTTCGCTAAGCTGGCCGGCACCCGGGCAGCTTGGCCGTGTCAACTGGGATTTGCAAATTACAGCACAACATTTAAAATAATGGTCTTGGTAACTCCTCTTCCCTGCAAATTTCCCCTAAAGCCGACCTTGTGAGAAAAATAACCCAAAGACGGACAACGGGGCATCTATTTGCTCCTGAAAGAGTAACTAGGAAAGGAAAGTTCCAAAGTTTTGACGCTGGAAATCAATGAATCCGAATGCTTGAATCTACCTGCTGATGTGTTCCTTCCTGAGTCAAGATGAATTTTAGCTGGCTTGAACAAAAATGGTAAAAAAATAGCTATATCTCTAATTGAATGATTACCTTATGCTCCTTTAAAAAAATTAGATAAATTTGCTGTTTGCTGATTAAAAAAAAACTCATGGAAAATACAGAAACATATAAAGAAGAGAATTCTAAACAAAAATAATCACTCTTGGTGATTTAAATGTACATCCTTTATATAGTCTGTCTCTTTTCCAGTCATACCATTGAGCTATAATTCATTTGCAGTTTTGTGCTTCGTGTTATTTTGTAAACATTTCCCCAAGGTCATGATTTATTTTTTTGAAAGTATTTCAATGACTGTATAATCTTCTATTTGTCATAAGTTACTTAAGCCATTCTGCTTATTATTGGATGCATACGGTATTTTGAAATTTTCCCTGCTAATAAATAATCTTGCGAGGAACCGTCTTGCACAATACCTTCATCTCATCTCTTACTTTTTCCAAAGGAATTAGCCCAACAAGTGGGTCGTGATAGAGTCTAGTGAGCTGCTTTCAAACAGCTTGTACCAATTGCCTCATCATCATCACGGCCACGCATCATGCCTGTTCAACTTTACCTCTAATCAGAATTTAAGATATTGTCATTAAAAGAGAAATCTTTGCCAATTTATTAGGTCTAAAATTATTTTAGCTTGCTTTTATTTGATTAAAAGGGATGTAGAACATTTTTCCATTCATTTGCTGGCAATTTGTGAATCATCTTTTCATGTCTGTCTGTGCCTTTTGGCCATTTTCCCCAGAATATTAATGTTTTGCTTATTGAAATTTACATTGTTTAATATGGGAAGAATACGCACCTTTTATCCTCAAATTTTGGAGGCACAAATACGTAGACATATACTTTTAGTATAAAAAGCCTTTTAATTTTTTTTGTGGTTCAAATTCCTGATATAGTGATTTATATGCATCTGTAAATAGGCAAACAGAGTTTATTTTTAGAATAATGCCATTTCTGCTTGTTACAGCTTGTTATATTAGTCTTCTTTATATTTTGCTGCCCTTTTCCCTCTTCCTTCTGCCATCATAAAAGCTTGGAAAGATCCAGACTTCTATTTATCTCCTTTTACTCAACTACACTTTTTGGTGGCAGCCTGCCAAGGAACCCACAGTCTGAACAGAATCTCATCTGGGAAGGGAATGGGTCACTAGCCATAGCAGAGAGGAATAGTTGACAAGAGGAAAAGGACAGCTTCTGGTCCATGCCACTCGAAGAAGGGACTTTTCTGTGCCGGCTCCAAGTGAGCAGGCTCCGCACAGCCCCAGGGCCCTGGAACTCCAGGTTTCCGACCGTTGTCTCCCTTCTGCCCGCGGCCAGAGGCAGCCCTCCGCTCAGCTCCATCCCCTCTGGCTCATTTATAATGAAGAAAATGATACCTCAAAGGTATGCTCTAATTAATTATTCTTACAGACTCTGAAAATGTAATTACTGGCTATTACAACTATTAGATCATTAATTTCTTCATTCCTTTTATAGATTTCAGTTGAATGCCAAAATTTAACATCCAATGCGGTTGTTGGTGGATACTTTTTTGCTTTTTATCATCACTGCTTCTTCATGTTTACTTGATCCCGTGCTATGTGAGTTCCTTAAAATATGGATATTTAAAAGTTTCTCAGAAATAT
The DNA here is from genome assembly GCA_004026765.1 of Micronycteris hirsuta. Lineage (NCBI taxonomy): Eukaryota > Metazoa > Chordata > Mammalia > Chiroptera > Phyllostomidae > Micronycteris > Micronycteris hirsuta. The sequence continues at coordinate 23,161 of PVJI01007374.1, read as the reverse complement.
TTAGAAATTTGGGATTCCAAGAACAGGAAATGCCAAAGAATATATAAAAGTTTATGTTGCCACATATCATTGTAACTCGATAAAAATAGCTAAATATTTAAGACTGTTGACTTTTAAGCCACATTAACTTCTTTTTCCTTCAAGGGGAGCCATGTAATGTGGCCACTGGTAAATAATTAGACTTAAGACTATTACAGTTTACCCAGATATTCATCAGGAAAGCCATGCGGACATAATTTAGCAAACAGCATGTTCTGAACTGTGTCCCTGGCTTTTATTGTGCAGTTTTCAGTGTGAAACCACGTGTTAACTTACTAAGAATCTTTCTGGCAATTCTGTCAATTCATGAAGTGAATGTGGCTCTGAGTTGAAAATACTGAGGAGAGTGTGTATTTGGCATTGGAGGTTTCTCTTCAATGTCATTGTTTCATTAAGTGTCTGAACATCTTATTTTTGTAATGAGGTCATAAGCACCTTAAAAGTAGCGATCATGAGATCATGCACTGTAACGCTCTAAAAGCACAGGGGTTGAATGAATGCTGGAATTATTACCTATATCCTCTGGCTTTTTTTTTTTTTTTTACTCTGACACAATCCATAACCATCTGAGAGTCTTTGGACACACGTGTGCTGGCTCAGTTTCCCCATCTATAAATGAGAAAATGATACCTTCTCTGCAAGGCTCTAGAGAAACTCCCATGAAGGGAACTCCATAGGAGGGAGAGGATAGTTAAAAGCTTTATGTGGGCTCAGAACACCCCAGTGTCATTTCGTAAGGTCGCTCTATTTCCAGGTGTATGATGGTTAGTGGAGATTTGTGTTTTGACCCTTTCCCCTCCATATCTGCCCGGGAGATGTTGCAGGCTGATAAGAGCTGAGAGTTGATTTAGCAGAGTTATTATCAGATGTTCCCGGCTCTCGTTGGCTTTTGCTTCTCCCCTTCATATGAACGAGGGCCATGGAACCAGCCTCTTCAATTAAGTGTCAGCTGCGTCATCTTCATCAGGAGAAACATTTCAAACATTTGTTTTCTTTGCAAAGGGCACGTTTACATGGTGGAGTCCATTTACTTCTGACACAATCTCATTTACCTGAACGAGGAGCACGTATTTATTGTCAGGGTAAGCGGTTGAGGTTGTGTAATTCCTGCGTGACAGATGAGCCAAACACTCCGCAGTAAATTCCATTTGGCTGGAAGGAGGTACTCTGGTGGGAAATCATGTTCCTGCCTTGCTCTTCTTGGGTTGGGGCTGGGAGCTGGAAGATTGGTGACTCTTGGATTTATCTAGAAGATGAACCATATTCTTTAGAGAAACCAGAAGGGAGTGAGTAATGCCATCTCTGTGTATTTATATTAAGAAGAGGATTTGGGGATGTGACCTGCATCCAGCGTTTGTCTAGCCGGGAGAATGAAAGTGTCGCAGACCACGTCGGAGAGGCATGTGGCATGTCAGTTTATTTTCAAAGGCCTTTGGAGAACACAATGAAGCCTTTCCTTTGTTTTATGTTGAAGTTGCCCTTCGCTGGTTACATTAATGTGTCGCAAAGTGGGAATTTTGTTGTTGTTGTTTCTGTGAGCCTCAGCCTCATAAAAATTAAATGCGTGCGTTCCTGTAACCTGATGCGGCCTCTCCAATGAAAATCAATGCTCCTTGCCCTTGCTGCCCCAGCTGCAGAGGTCTTATTATGGGGCTGTGTCCGTTGTGTGCACGCGTGCATGTGGCCTTTCGTCTCCCATGTTTTCTGATGTTTCTGACCCGTCTGGGAGACCTCGGGCCCATTACAAACAATCTGTTGGCTTGTGTTTAGCTTCCCTGCATGTTTGCTAGAAAACAGCAGAGAGTGTTTTTTTTTTTTTTTCTTCTCCCAATGTTTTCCCTGGGGAGTGGGCACGGAATGGGGCCAGTTTATTCCTCATCTATGTTTGATTCCTTTGACTGAGGGTAGCAAGAACATCAGCAGGAAATGGATTTCCAGAGGGATGGCAAAGTTTAAAACCTGTTGGTTCCTCTTCAGACTTGAATTATGCTATCTTAAATATGCTAATGACAAAGTTTTATTCTCTGACTCTGATGGTCAATTATTTGCCTGTGCTTAGATGCAATTAATCATTTCCACCACAGTTTTCTTCTAGAAATAACCAAATGTTGAATTTTAGCGCTGGCTTCTGAAGTAGAGGAAAGACTCTGAGAGTCTCCGAGATTCTGCTTGCACTAGTCGTTGCCTCTGATAAATGAGACCAGTCCAGCCTTTCGCAGCATTTGATGGCGAGATTTAAGTATGAGTTACCAAGACGGTAAGATTTGGAGGACCAGCTTACAATGATCCTGTTACATAAAACTCCAGAAGTGCCCCTGAGCTAACTCACAGAGTCTGTGAGAGCAAATGACGAACGGTCTAATGGCCCTTTCCCTCGCTTAAGGAGAGCAAGCATCGGAGGTCTTTGGTTTGGTGCAAAACAGTCATGATTTTGTCTCCACGTTTCCTTGATGTGGCAGATTCAGTAAGATGGCCTCCCCCGGAGGACTCAGCTCTTGCTCACAAGGCCCCACTGACGGGATGAGCAGGAAGGTCTCTCCCACCCCGAATGACAGCGATAATAAGCACCTTGTTAAGGCGTGTGACTGAAGACCTCATACCATTGTCTGTTCACGTAGAGAAGGGAGATTCATCAGTTATTTGATGAATGCCTGCTCTATGCCAGGCACTATGGGAAATACTTTACTTGCATTGTTTTATTTAGTAGGTGCGATTATCTCTGTTCTGATGAGGAAACTCGAGTTCAGAAAGACTGAAGATTTTACCCAAGATTGTGTAGCTCTTAAGCGGCAGAGCCGGCATTCACCGTCTGTCACGGGCGCCTCCTTTCCCCGCGCTCCTAATCACTGTACTGTATACAGATTTCTTGCCAAGAGAGGCCACCATTTCATCTTCTTCAGGTGGAGCTTTCTGTATGGTGAAAATACCCCTGAAATCTCAGCTCCCTAGCTCTTCCTTCCATTACTTTCTACCAATACAAGATGCTTTTTAGTTATGCCACCAAATATTTTACTGAGTGCCTACAAAAATCCTAATTTTAGTGACCATTGAATTCAAGAAGTAAAATAAAAGCACAGCTCATTTCACCTGACAACAGGAAATTTAAGGTGTAGTTGGTACAATAGGTAATCTAACTGAATGGAATTGCAATCATTGGTATTAGTAGTCATATCATTAATAATTGTATTTAAAGATATAATCCTGTTAACTACAATGTTGTGTCCTACTTCTTAAATGCAACCACTCCAAATGATTACTGTATTTAGTATTCTTTATATGACTGTTTTTAGAATTATAGTCCTATATCTTTTCTGAAACCAAAATGAGAATAGACATTTGCGAGATTAGAATCTGATAACTCTCGGGTGCAGGGTGAATTTACAAACGCTGGCATTCATCCCTGCATGATGTTTTCCAGTTATCCAAAAAGGCTTTTATTCAGAAACCATTTGTGGTTGGGACGCATTGCGATGCATCATTAATGCACTGCCTTAAGTATTTACTGGGTGGTATGCAAGAGACAAGCCTGAGAATCCTGCCTGAGCCCTCACTACCTAGAGACACATTAACTGTTACATAATAGCGTTTCATCCCAGAGCGGATACACTGCTTAACTCATTCATTTCTTGTGAGCTGAAGTTCAGGGTTTCTGTTAACGTGTAGATAATCCCAAACTTGCTGATGGGTATGTTCACTTCCATTAGACATTCACATTACAGAGTACGTTTTGTACTTTAAAAGTGGGATCGGAGTGAGGGTGTCGACTCTTACCAGGAATTCACCATTAAAGGGGGCTGCTGGGAGGGGGCCATTGAGGATGGACTAGAAATTACTGAATTCCAGCTTTTTACTGTAAGAGCCTCTTCATTGCCCTGTGCTTTTGTATTTGAAAGATTTTTTCCTGCTTGATTAGCAGTAATTAATTCAGTTTCTTTTACTTATTTTTAAAAAATAATTTATTTATTTTTAGAAAGAAGGGAAAGGAGGGAGAAAGAGAGGGAGAGAAACATCAATGTGTGGTTGCTTTTCACACACCTCCTACTGGGGACCTGGCCTGCAACCCAGGCACGTGCCCTGACTGGGAATCAAACCGGCAACCCTTTGGTTCAAAGGCCAGCACTCAATCCACCGAGCCACACCAGCCAGGGCTAATTCATTTTCTTTTAAAATTAAAGGCATTCATAATTGCCAATCATAAATTGTGATCAACTTTAGATAACTGACATCACCATACTAAGTAAAAACAATTCCACCCCAAAGGAGAGAACGTTGGCATTTTGATTGGTGTACAAGAGCTTCTTGGTGCATGACTAAATGTTTAAATAGATGTTAAGCTTTTTGAAATGCCGAAAATAAAACTGATCTGTTATCACTTTCACAGACTACCTAGGAATCTGGAGACCCCCAAGTGGGGAGCAGTTAGATTTAGCAATTGCCATAAATTCCCTTCTACGCATGACATCCTGTGATTTGTGAATACCATTAAAACTAATAAAACTGACCAGTTACAAATGTGCTTCCAACAGTGAGTTTTGAAATCCAGCTCCCAAATTTTGTGGAGGGTGGGCAGAAAGGCACATTTAGATACCCCCAAAACTTGGACGGCAAGGTAGGGATGAGAAAACAGCTGTGCTTCGGGCGTGCCCCACAATTTTCCTTTGGTAAGTAACCCAAAGTAGCAATATCTCTCTTGTCATCCTTGACTACAGACAGTTCTATTTGTAATAAAAACAAAAAACAAAAATAAAAGCCAGACTCCCCATGTGATGCTATGTTTTCACACATGCAGTGGACCTTCCGGTGCTCTCTATCCCAGGCCCTACATTGCAGGTAGAATGATCTGGAAAACCAAAGCTGACTATATCAGACCTCTGTTGGGTCTCAACTGCCCATGAGCTAAAATCTAACCTTCTTGACTTGATGTACAAGGTCTTTGACAATGTGACCCTAATCTACACTTGATTCCTCTCCACATATATGTTAGGAACCTACTATACTAAATATTTTATTTATATTATACTTGCAACTATTAGACCTTTCATGAACCCTTGCCTTTATACGTGCTATTCTGCTAACTGGGATATTCTCTCTGCTCAGTCTTTATTGGATCAATTTCTAACGTCTGACTAAGATAATTGCACTTATGAACCCAGCACTCCTATAACCTTCACGATGACGTGGTTGCCATCATCAGTGCCATTCTGCAGAGGAGGAGCCTGACCTGGAGAGGTTAAGTAAACTTCCCAAAGTCACAGAGCCAAAAAGTGGTGGGGCCAGAATTTGAACCTGTGCCGGTTATCACTTCAGGACCTAAACTCTTCCCCCCAGGCCACGCAGCCTCTCCCTGAAGATGTCACCCCCAAAGGCAAAGGCCTTCCCACATCCCTCATGTGGAGTCAGCTCTTCCATTTTTAGGGTTCCAAGTGCTTTCTAAAACATTCTTGTTCATAGAATTTAGCAAGTTGCATTATTATTTCTGTGTGTGTGTGTGTGTGTGTGCATGCGTGTGTGTGATTTGTGAGTATTCTGCGTATCATTCAGCTTTATATGCTCAGGGCCTAGCAAAATGCTCTCCACCAGGTGCACGCTTGGTAGGCGTACTTCCTGAATGAGTACATGTATGGGTAAATACAAGAGCACCTGTGTGCTCTCAGGTGGGTCAGGACCATCTTTCCTTTTATGACATGCCTTTGGGATATCAGTTGAAAAACGCTTCCTTCCAGTAGACTTTAGCCGTCTCAGGGGTGCAGAACATTCCAACAGGCAAACTGAGAGCTCAGTTGTCATCTTCACGGGACAGTAAACCATGGCCAAACCTTGCAAATATGCCCATGAATCCTGCTGAGTGTCCACGGAGCACACCCCAGTCTGACAGCGCTGGTTGGTGTAAGTATAGGTTTGGTGCTCTGGGGGAGCTCACCATCTGCTTAAGTTGTGTTTACTTTAAGTACCAGTCAGCGTTTTCCCGACGAGTTACGGAAACATGGTAGTTCAACTTAATTTTTAAGCAAAGTCTGTTTAAGAATAATTTGTTAATTACTAGTTGGTTGATTTTGTTTCCTTAAATGAAGGGCTTCAGTTAATATCACATGCTTGCTGCCAACTCACTGGAAGCCACAGCAGTGGTGCCCATGGTGGCAGGGTTCATTGTAGTCCTGTGCTTCTAGGCCGGCCCTGAACACAGCCTTAAAATGTATCTTTAGCTAATTTTACAAGCCTGGAAAGTAACCCGATGGTTTAGTAGCTTTAGGATTGCAACTTGGAAGCGTAATTTAATAGCCACTTATAAAACTATTTAGGCAGAAATTGGTTATTAGGCCTTCAATACGATGGGACCCACAGAGCCCTTTGATCGGGGCCGATGCTTTGAAATACAGGAGGATTGCAGTCAGTACTGTTTGGGCTGAAGGGGTTTCATCGGCTGCATACAAGACGGGATCCAAACCTGTGGAGGCCTTGGACTCCCAGTGATTTTTTGGCGAGAAAGGAAACATTTGGCAGTCTGTTATTGAGGAGGTTCGAAGAGGCTAGCCCTGGCCAGCAGAAGAGAGCACAGAGGTTGGGTGAATCTGGATGTGTAATGGTTTTATAAATGTTTTGGTTTCAATAAAATCCCCAACGTATTCTATCAATGCATTTTCCCTTTAATTTTTAGACCCATGTGTATTTCAAGGGAAATTTAGTCCATATGTTTTTGATTCATTTATACTTAACTCATCAAAATGTTGTTTTCTAAGAGTTATTTGATGTCCAAGAAGACTTTAGAGCTTGATTTAAATACCTTCCAATGTTCTTCCCCCCTCCTTTTTAAAAATAGAAAGCCATCTAGTCTTGGCAAAACCTAAATGCACACACACTAAAAGTTTGCATTTGTTTGAAAGCTCCAAGCCCGTAAAGCCATTAAGCTGGGCCAAATGCATTCTCCAGCTCCTGGTAATGTGTGAGCTCCATTACTCAAAAGCACAGAGAGCTCTTTACCTTTTGATAATCTCTGGTGCCCATGGAAAGAAACTCTGAAAAAGAAAATGTCTGCCCTTTGCTAGATCTTTGATCTTGGGAACGCCACTTAAGCTTCCCTAGCTTCAGTTTTCCTGTCTGGGAACGTGGGCTATATTCGTCTTGCCTAACTCCCAGAATTATTGAGAGGATTGAAAGGGCTAATATGAAAGGACTTTAGAAAACACAGATAGCTCCGCAAGTACAATCAGACCTCTTTTATCGATACTATTGTTCTTGAACTAAAATAACAAGTACTCAACCTTAGTGAATGCTTGTTATTTGCCAGGTGCTATGTTAGGCATTCTACAAATTACTATCTGGTTTAATCCTTATCATACCTGGTAGAGGGTAGGTACTTTTAATTTCTCCAGTTTAGAAGATGAAAGCTTGAGTCATTTGCCCCAACGTATTATAATTTGTAGGTGGAAGAGCTAGGATATAAATCCAGCTGTTAATGAGTTGTAACCAGTAAGTTGTATAGTCTATGGTTGTAGCCATTGTAATGACTATTGCTGTGATGCAATATCACAATTTATCTTGAGTCATAACCTAGTCTCTCCGTATCATTAATATCACTTACATTTTTAGCTATGTTCTCTTCTTGAATAGAGAACATGTTCTCTCATTGCATATATAACATACTGTTCAAATACACACACATTAAAAATCCTATCCCGTCATTCATCGCACAGGATAGTATAGAAGCTAGTATTACTTGCGTACTTACCTTGGACCAGGCATTGCAGAGCTCTTTCTGTTTTCTTATCATTGAATCCTCACAACCACGCTCCAAGGTAGACACTATTATTATCAAGAACTGCCATGATCTCGGATTTCACCTGACTTGTAAGCTAATACGTTAGCCTGCTCATTTCATCGATGCGGGCGGAAGATACGAGACTGCTGGGTCAGAACCAAAGTTCTTACTCATGGCCAGCCGGCAACATTAGCTTCACCTTCCCATCAGTCCCCTCTGTCCCCCAGGTCCTACGAGGGTGATGTGAGTGGTGCAGGTAGCTGCTGAGCCTGCAGTGGGTTGCATTAGGGCTGAGGAACTCAGTGTAAGAATCCCAATCCCTTGTAATGTCATGATAGGCGACCTTGCTGGACCTTTGCTGTGGAGACAGATGCTATCTTGATTTCATTGGACAGTGAGCAGACCTGCTCTCTGCTGCACATAGACGCGCTGAATCTATCTTTTAAGATTGTTTTGCTGTACAAACATGTTTGAAAACATTCAGGCCAGCAGTGCTTCTGCTCCTAAGACATGCAGAACGGTGAGAGACCCTTGGAGAACTGTCTCCCAACAGGTATTTTCTCCATGTTACAGACAAAGAATCTGGGCTTAGAAAGTCATTTGTTTATTCCTGAAATACTTATTGAGCACCGGTAAGTCGAACAGCTAACAAGTGGAGCAGAAGTGAGCCAGCACAGGCTTTAAGTCACTAACTTGTCACTAATTTAAGTCACTCACCCTGCTTACCCCCTCACCTCCTCAGCCGTTCTCTCTCTCACCTCCCCACCTGATGACCAATGGTATAAAACAGTAATGCACTTGATGATTGACACTAGTTAAGATGGTAATGACCTGTGGGATGAGTGCTTTTCCTGCCGCCAGGTTCTCCGTCTGCAGCCTGACCCAGCCCCAGGTGCGCAGGGCCACCTGAGATGTGGCAGTGGTATTGGCAGGTCCTGGGGGAAGTCAGACTGGCATGCTGAAGTCATGTTTGCCAGCACGTGGTAGACAGCAGTGCTAGGTGGTGATTTGAAAGTTAGGTTAAATGTAGACAGTTCTATTGTGGAAAATTTAGCTTTGTAACTTGGGAATCATTTAGTTTCTGTACAGAATTCAGAAGGTTCTCTTTTCTCTGCTGTCCCCTCCATAGTCAGGGTTATGTTCTGTTTGTATAATGATGCCATTAAATGACTTGATAAAGGCTCTCTACCTACCTAGCTTGTGGGACTCCCCTTGCAGTGTGCCTGAATGAATGAACCTGGCAATATTAAGTGATTACAAAGTTGCAATCTGTGGAGAAGCCTCTTTTCCAAACAAAGAGGTCTCTGCCATCCCCCACAAAGCTCTCCCAGGCTGCAACGTCTCTCCTCTCCCATGACAGGACCAACTGATGGTGCAAGTTTGCCAGTTTTCCCGGGAAAATAATAAAAGTGGACACAATAATGGAAGGGTTGGCATCTAGCTTTGAACCGTGGTGAGGAAACAAAGAGAAGCTTAGCTGGCCCACCATTGCCCCTTTCAACCCTGCGACGCCAGGAGAAACATTGTCCCACTGGCATCTCTCTGTCACAAGAGAAGCTGTTTGTACCTTTAAAAAATGCAGGGAAGAAGCCTGACTGGGTGCCCATTGAACCCTGCCACCGTGTTCATGGAGTAGCGTAACCCAGTGAGGATTTCTCTCCTGCTGCCCTGTCCCCTCAGTGCCCAAGCTGCTGGCCCCATTCCCGCAGCTTGATTCGCCTCCCCCTTGAGGCCAGAGCAAATCGAATTAGTGGAGAATTGGAAGGAAAGAATTTTAGAGAGTCTGCCACCCCTAAACCACAGCAGAGGGGGGCCGTGACTCTTCCTTGTGAAGCCATCGCTGTCAAAGCTTTCCTAATCTTAAGTGTTAGGCAAGGCACAAAATTGACATACAAGCTCTGTGATGGAACTAGGCCTCTTTCAGAGCAGATGATTCTAGATGATCTCAAGCCATTTATCTTGCAAAGGGATTCTCTCTTCAGGCACGCTCTCTGGCTCCAGACCGGAATAGAGGAAATGACTTCGTGCACCGGAAGAGTGAAGTCAAGTGGAGGAGGATAAGAATCCATGGAGTCAGGTTTTATTTAAGAATGGAAATGGGCCTCGGGAGCCAGTATTCTCCCGATATTCTTAGTAGGGGGAGGGAATGGTTCCTACGCTTTGCTCTGAGTATCCGAGCCCCTGTAATGGTGGTGGTAAATGGCCTCAACCAGCAAAACCAGGCAAAAACCCAGCAGCAGCATGTGACATGTTGCTCTCATAGTTACCCGGTTCTGCTCCTTTTTCCCAGAAAGAGCCTTCGGAGCAGCCAGGGTGCCTTTCTTTGAGTGAACGAAGCAAGATGCCCGCAAACACAGAGGGCTCCAAAGGAACCTTCCGCACAGAGAGTCTTCTGCTCACACTTTGTTCCTTGTGATGGCCTCACCCACAGTTTCTTTGTTGTTGATTTTGGTTGATCTGTTTGTTTTGGGTGTCTCCCCCTCTTCCCCACCGTGCCAGGAAGCTGTACACACACTGGAGCATTTGGGGCTGACTTGGCAGGATGATGTGGCTGCTGACAGTTTCCAAAACATGACACCAGTGAAAATATGAACCAAATGTTTTCTGTGTGCTAAGGTGTGAGGTCTTCATTGGGCCTCGGAGGGCAGAGAGCGTGAAAGAACCAGACAGCTTCAGGTCTTGGTCCTGGCTGTGTCTCTTCATAGCTGGATGACATCTCTGAACCTAATTCTTTATAAAATGACAACTCTCTACTCACTTCATCAGGTTGTCATTGGGGTTAAACAAAGTCATTTATTGATGCCTACTACATTCCAGGTAGTGTGTGCTGAAGGAGCTCCTCTATGGAGGTGTGAGTACCTCAAAGGCAAGGCCATTTCTTCATCCCCCCTGGTCTGGGCAGTAGAGTCTGAATGGCTGGGCTTGGATCTTGACTCTGCCCCTTGTCACCTCTGTGGCCTTGGTTACTCACCTTTCACCGGGAAAGTGGAACCCCAACCCCACCAACCTCGTGGAGTTCTTGTGAGAACTAAGTAAGATAACACACTTAGCCCAGGGCTCAGAAGGCAATCCACGGGCGTCAGCAATTGTTGCTGTCCTTGTCTGCCCAGTGCCTGGCATGTATCTGTGTGTTGCAGTGCGCTAAACAATAAATGCTCAAAAAGTTGCTGGTTACACTGTCTATAGTCCTTCAGACACGCCTTCTCACTCACACCTGACAAGTTGCAGTGGTGAGCCCTCTGCGGCTGACCCCACAAAAGGAAGAGAATGTTTTCTGGAGGGAGTTGAAATCCAGTGCTTCCCTTCACATGTTTGTTCCTTTAGTTGCGACAAACCAAAAAAAGGAGAAAGGGGGACCAACCAACTCAGTGTCTTAGGGTGTTGGTCCCCTTAATGTAGCCATTCGCTTCAGCTGAGCCCAGCCTCACTGATCTTTAGCCATGTTTGTAGTGTAGAGAAAGCATGCCCGAGAATGTCCACTTGGCACGTCACTGGAACATGGACTCCACACATGCACCTTTTGGGGAAGGGGAGTGGGGGGTGTTAATGTGTGTCTTGGGAGTGGGGTGGGCGTGGTCTCAGCTGGGAGAGCAAGACACAGAAGTTGATGACTCAAGGGTCGCTGACATTTCCAAGAGGTAGCTTCTGTTTACACAATGACCCCGCATTCCCAGCCAACCTCAGGTGCACCTCAGGCCTCCTCTCTTCCCATTGGCTTCTTCCTTTGACTTGGAGCACATATTTATAAAGATCAGAATCTATTAATGGAAGAGAGAAGAAGCAGCAAGAAATCACTTCAGTGAGTGAACGTTTGGGGGGTGGGGTGTATGTGTGATTTCGTTTCATTGTTTCCAATGTTTTAGATATGTTTAACTTAGTGTTGGGTACCCCAGAGTTGGTTTGGCTCTGTCTAGATCCCTGGCCCCCGGGGCCTGCTTTCTCTGCACTACAGTGCCCTGTGGCCCAGGAACCCTCAGGGTTAGGGATGTGGAGGGGATGGCTTCAGCTGTCAGGTATTGCTACGTGCTTCGTGTGGCGTCTGGAGAACTATTCACGTTTTGAAGAGGGCCTTTAACCTCCTAAATTTCCTAAGGTTTCTGGGTGGCTTGCCTGGCTGCCAGTTGTGACTTCTGGAATGTATGAGCCATAAATATTTTTGTCTGAGGGGACAGAGAGGGAATTAACTCAGAGCAGGGGTGGGAGAATTGATAAACCAGTAGGATTTATCACTGGGTTTACACTTAAACCCTGCAAACATAAACCAAACAAAACCCCAACGAACAATGTGTGAAGTATTACTTTTAAATTGACATGGTTCTGCTTTCAGGATATGACTGCAAACCCAGTTACGTGGGCTTTGGGACTAGGTGGCATTGGAGGTGATTTAGGCTAAGCTGTGTGCAAGCTGAGGTCCATCGAGGTTAAACAGCTTGCTCTGGTCCCATTGCTAGGGGCAGAGCCGTGGCTGGGGCCCAGGCTCTGCAGTTCCCTCCTTCTTCAAGACCCTTTCTGCTGTTCTCAGTTCACATACCTGTCCTTGACTGAGGAACAAAAAAACCTGGCTTTTTCACCAACTCTTAACCATTGGCTAACCCCTCTTCCCTTTTTTAAAATGCATTTTCCTGCTCTTCATTTTGGCTAAGTTTCTTTTACTTCTCCCTTCCTCCGCTTCCGTATCGCATGTGCACATGGAAACCAAGTAAATCGCATGCAAAAGAATTTAAATTAAAAATCGTCATTTCCCCCGGTCACGCACCAGAGGTACTCTTTTCTTACTAGCTCTGTTTTTGTTTTATTCTTCCTGGAAATGACTGCCAAACTCTAAATACTATACTCGTATGTTTCTGTCTTTATCATCTTTTTATGACATTTATTAAGTCTCTTCTTAGAAAGATGGGATTTAGCCCCGATTCTCTCCTAACCCCTGCCTTCTCTCAATGTTTCATTATGATTTTTACACCTTCTATTGGTTGCCTCTCACTTGAAGTTGTAACTGGCACTTTCATTGTGTGTTCCAGCAAGTTCGAGTCAGTTTCCGAAGGCGCAGCTCTGAGCCCTCTGAGGGTCGTTTCCTTACCTTGCCCCCTCCGACGTGTTCCCTTTTGTTAGCTCCAAAATTACGTCCGCACTGTATTCACTTCCCGTGGTGATTTTGCACCCACCCCATGTCCTCTCTGCTTTTGGCTAATTCTAGAAGTTGAAAACTTCTAGATGTATATATTAAGACATGTATATATTAATATACATGTCTTAGCATGTATATTAATATATATATACATGTATATTAGCATGCATATTAATATATACAATAGCATGTATATATTAAGACAGGGCAATTTTTGTTTGTTACTTGGTCAAATACTGTGTTAGGACCCTTCTCCAGGGGACTTAATGCTGTAACTTGAGGGCCTGTCAAAAGGAATATTCTGAACATCAAGGTCATGCTTGACCTTCTTATTGTTTCATTGGTTGCTTCGAATCATTTGACCAAGGTTGATAACTCCGTCATTGTCTCCTGAGCAGGTCCCTGTCAACCTGTCCTCTGTTTTTTTCTGGACTCCTTCCTCCTGTCTCCCTCTCACACTCTGCTTCACAGTGAAATGAAGGCAAATCTGTTGAGTTTTCTCAGACATAGGATCTGTCAGAATTTGAAAATCTAGTCTATGAGGTGAGCTCAGTCAGTGATGACCTTGAATTTTTGGTCTCCCTTGGGACCACTGGAATGGAATCATACGTGCCCCATAATAAGAGGAGAAGCTGTTATTTTGGACAATCAATTGATATTGCGGATGAGTTTAATTTTCTTTGTATATTTATTTATTTTTGGACCTTTCTTTCCAGAGGAGGATGTGAGTATAATAGATGCTGTTTGTTTGATGGATCCCGTTGTGATGGATGATAATGATTCTGATGCTTTTTGTTGGACCAAGATAATAAAAAGCCCAAGGGTATTTATAATATGCCTAACAGGGTTTTATATCAATTAGCGGGTATCCAAGGGCTTTATATAATACATCACTGGAAACAGCTACTTAAGGAAGAGCTTGGAAAAATCTCAAAAATTACCCCAGTTCGAAAGTGTGGCACCTGCTGTTCTGAACTGCCGTTCTGATATTTGATTTGCATGTTATCTGGAATGTTGAAATATATCATTTACCAAGCTTGCAATTTCTCATGCTGAAGAAAATATGCTATTAGGAAATGCCCAACCTAGATTTAGAAAAAGATATTTGCAGCAACTCCAAGGGTTGCTATTAACCATAATTTCCCCCAGATAATGGATCGCCACAGGAGCTGGATCCCTTTGGAAAGCTGTGCCTCGCCATAGCTGTGTGTCCGCTTCCCTCTGTCCTTGGATCTTGGAGGGGAGAAGAGAAACATGGGGTGGTAGCAGTTGAAAAGTGGCTCTCTGGATTTGTCTCAAGTCTTGACAGAATGCTGAAAATGGATTATAACATATATTCTCTGCAACTCATAAGCCCCTTCGAAATGATGATTTTCTTTTTGAAATCATGGGGTGTCTGGTGTTGCTGAGGTAGACGTATATTTCTCGGGCTCTGTGAGCCTGGGAGCAGGGGCCTCTGCTGTGTGTTCAGTGTTCGTAGGTCTATAAGGAACCCCAGGTCTAGAGGGGAGAAAAAAGCTCTTTCCTTGTGCTTCTAGTCAAGGTGATTTGGGAGAAAAAAAAAAACCCATTGATTTTTCTGATGTGCTTCAGAAGTGTGCTGGCCCTGACCGTGACCGGAAAACTAGCGGGGTCTATGGCACGTCTGTAGCGAGTGGGTATGGGGTGCATAAAGGGAAGCAGGAGGGAGATTATGATTGGAAGGGTCCCTGCTTGAGAACCCCTCACCTAAAGGCACCCCCATACACGCCAGTTTGCGTGTATTGGAAAGGAGCTAGTCTACATTGTATGTAGCTCTCACATTCTTCAGACCTCAAGTTATACCAGCCGCATCGGGCTTTCTGAAAGTCTTTCCATGGTTTGGGCATAAATACGGAGGGCTCAGGCTGTTCTGGTCTTTTACAGCTGATCTGGTTTCTAATCACTTTCCTGGGATGCCATTCTGTCCTTTTGCCAAATCTATGTGGGTACAGACATACACATATACGTATATATCGTCCTCCCCCCACTGCCACTGCTGAGAAATTTGACTTAGTTGAAGCTGGAAGTGGAGCCGTAGCTTAAAAACAGTGGGATCTAAATCTCCCTCGAGGTTGCATGGTATGTGTGTGCGCACATGTATGTACGCGTGTGTGCCGTGGATCTACCGGGCGACAGAGAAGGAAGGTCAAGGTTGTGTGCACACGCAAGCAGGGCACCCCTACAGAGCATCCCTCTTTGAGTACTACCCTCTAGAGGGTGTAGCTAATCTGTTTTTGTTCCATTCCGGGTCTTGGGAACGTGAATGCCTATATGGGTTGGATTTCTATATAGTTCAGTTGCCTTAACTTTCAAAAAAAGCTGATCTGTTTTGTGAGGATCCCTGAGCTCTCTTTCTTGAGTAACCTGCACAGGGTTTCCCAAACCGATCATATGTGCGCGCACACACACACACATTTGTACAATTGCGGGTTGTGTGTAGGTGTCAGTGCTGCATGTCATGGCATTATCTGCCATCTCCTCCTGACAAGAAAACAGGTCCTTGCCCCCACCCTCTGCTTTCCCTACGTCATCTGTTGGTCCACCTCTGAGCCACTTCAGCCCATCTGGGAGTGACTTCTTTCTATCACAGCTGTTAGAATCACCACACAATCTCAGCTCTGGGCCTCTGTTTACTCAAAATTATGTTTCCCCATCCATGTCTTCATTATCCCTTAGCCTCATCAGACAAAATGATTCCTTTTTATGACAAATATTTTATAATAAACTATTGCAAACTTGCAGTAAATCTTATAGATAAAAAGCCTGTCCTAGACACATAACTACAAAAATGCCCTAAATATAACATAATAAAGAAGCAAAAGAAATGTACTTTTAAAATAATCTGTATTTATATCAGGGTTTTTAAAAATTTTTTAATGAAATGGTATGTATTTATATCTGACAGGAAGGAGAGGGCATAGTGAAAAAGAATTCAATTGAAAAGCCTTGAAGAAATGTGAGGACAGGGTTCAGGGAACCAACCGAAGATAGGGAGGACTCAGGGACTAGGGGCAGCCGGAAGTTCCTGCCCGCCCTCCCCAGGCCTGCAGGAGCCCGGGAGAACTCAGAGCTGGAGAAGGGAAGGCAGCCACACCCAGACCTTGAGGTTAAGAAGGAGGGAATCAGGGAGTAAACTCTTCTGTCTTCTCTCTTCTCTCTCTCTCCCTTGGATCTCCTGCCACTGCCTCTCATTGGTTGAATGCTGGAAGCCAGGGGCCAAGGGAGCCTGGCAGATGCAGTCCAAAGAGCTCAGCATCCTGGTGCAAAAAACAGGATAGAGAAAGGCAGAGAATGGGTCAGGGTCGGGTATGGATGAGGAGAAACCAGCATATATTTCAGTTTGCACATGCTAGGTGCTACCATCCTGGAAGACTTAATTAACAGAGGGTCAAATCCTTGTACTTTGGTGTAGGAGTTCCCTATGAATGCAGGAATTCAACAACCATGTTGCCTTGATTTAGCAACCCTGATGTTCTCAAATGGTGAACAACTCTTGGTAAAAGTCCCAGACTAAACCAAATACAATCTTCTCATTCCAGGTTGCGTTTCTGCAGATTTCAGCATATGTTAAAGTCATGCAAAAATGCATTTAGCTCATACCTATAACATTGAATTCATGTCTTGTATAACTTTAAATGCATATATTTTTCTGCATGGATGGCGTCAGAGAGTTGGGGGGTGGGTACAGGGCAAGCATCTGTTCAGCCCGAGTGTCTTGTCTATTACAGGGCAGTTAGCATCCCCGATGCCCACCCACTAAATGTCCACAGCGCCCCTCCAATTATGGTAAAAACCAAAGTGAAGCACCCAACAATTTTCCAAATGCCCTGAGGGTACGGCCTGCCCTGCTATGAGCCGCTGCTCTAGCTATTTCTGGTGCCACTTACCATGTCATTGCCCGTGAAATGGCTAAAGGTGCAAGTTTCCTCCAGTTGGGGTAAAACAAAAGAAAATGCCCGTAAATTAAAATGCTGCCTTCTTAACACACAACACAATATACAGATGATGTATTATAGAATCGTGCAGTAGACACCCGTGTAATTTAATTAACCAATATAGCTCCAATAAATTCAATAAAAATTAAAAAATAAATAAATAAAATGGCCGCCTTCTTTCCCTGACTGGGGGGCTTTGCAAACCTTTTTGGGCTAGGAGAGGCTGTGGCGCAGGCTAGTTGCTGTATGAAGGAGGCTCGCCTCCGGTTCTCATTCCTGTAAAAGTGTCCTCATCACCTCTCTCTCTGCGTCTGGGTTCCTGCATCACGGCCTCCTGGCCAAGACTGTTGGAGTCGCGGCTGCTGTGGCCCAGCCCCTGCTTTCCTGCGGCAGCAGATCAGCCGAATGTGGGCTCCCGGGCACGAGTGATGGTACCGGCGCCTGCATCCCTGCCATCCTATCAGCACTCTTGGTCTTCTCCCAAGACTGCTCTCTGCCAGTTTCCTCCTTGTCCATGCCAGCCACAGCGCCCCCACTGTCACCTCATGGCATCTGTGGGGATCACTCCCTCCCCCTTCCCCACCCTGAGCCTAATAAGCTAGGCCACTTCATGTCATGATGAGCCATGCTCAGCCTACCTGTAGCTCTACCCTCCCCTCGTTACCATGACCTTTGCTTGGCAGGGTCCGTGTCTCAGGGCCCCCAAACCACTGGCAGGAATATCACTCCCAGGTGTGCTGTTCAGCACACCAACCCCTTTCTAAAGGACTGATGTACCAGTATGCCTATGCTGTTTTGAAACTTGGAAAAGCTGCTATTGCCACCTCAACAGTGTCTTCCTCACTTGGAGGATCTGGCCTATCATGGGGGAGAATGTTTTGACCTCGGGCTGGTTGGCCATGGAGGGCTGAGTATGTATGGTCCCACTTCCGCACCCCTTTCTGTCACAGATGCTGAAGGCATGACCTTCTAGTGGCTTAAGCACACCACCTCACTTGTCCTTGAATGAGGCTCCCCTGTAATCATGCAGTGGCATCTGACCACCTGCCTAGCATGCACCTTTGGTTTCTTAAAATCAGATAACAAGCAGAAGCTTTAAACATAGCATTTGACCGAAGAAGTGGGGCGTGGGGTAAAACCACCTGTGAAACCTGTTTCAAGTTATCAGTTACCTGAGCTGAGGCATATGTCACTCCCTAGACATATTCTGAAATGTCTGCTACGGAGGATGCTCTAGGCTGAACGCCATGGAGCTGCAGAGATGGACAAAGCTGAGCGTGCTTACTGTCTGGTGGGGGCAAACAGAGCAGCTCATTATGATTCGGGAGCAGACAAGGGAGGGAGCAAAGGGGGTAAACATTTTCTTATGGTAGCATCTGAACCATGTCTTGAAGGTAGAATAATATTTTAAAAAACATGGAAGGAGAAAAACTGCTGCTGGCGAGCAGGAGCAAATGCTATTTGTAAATTACACCTAAAAGTGTGTGGAAGGCTTGGGTGGTGGTAAGTGCTTTGGGGTTGAAGATATATAGGATTTATGCAGCTGTGAGCCAAGCAGAGAATGAACGCCAGGACCGGACGGCAGAGCGCTTTGAATGTCCTGCTAAGGAGCAGAGGCTGAGCTTTGGGGCTTTGCTGCTTCATGTGGTTATTGAGGAGGAGGTGAAAGAGTAGAGCTATTCTAGGAAGGTGGCCTGGGGCAGTGTGAAGGAGGGATTTGAGAAGTAAGCAAGCAGGAAGGAGATGGTTAACGGGCTACTGTAGTACCTCTGGCCAAGATGATATGGGCAACAGGCCTGCATTCGCTTGTGTCCCATACCCGTGGAGAGTTGCATGCATTTTACTTCTTAGTCATAATAGAGGCATGCCTGATGCCTTTATTGCTTTTCTTACTAGGTAAGGAGGTTTACTAACCTGGTCAACTTTTAACCCCCTCGGTCTCGCCGAGGCCAGGCCCCAGAGGCGACGATCACATTTCCTCTGCACTCTCACTAGTGTTGGGAGGAGAATGTGATATAATCTGTTAGTGTGAAATCATAAAAGGAATTCAGATTATTCTTGGGCAGCCTGCTGACTTAATGTTTTTAAGCAATCGCTAGAGTTTACATCCTCATCTAGAGAGAGAGAAAAAAAGTTCTCTCTAAAGCATGTACTAAAGAAAAAGGCTGAGAGGATTGATTTTTTTTTCCAAAGAATCCATAAATATTTACATAAGTGCAAGTTACAAATCTGTGGCTTTGAGATTATCGAATTTCACTGCTTTTACACTCACAGCATATAAATTTCCAGCAGGCATTTGCTGGTTGTGAATGCTCGGTCTTTGGAGAATTGTCTCCTAGTTTGTTTCCTTTGCTCTTGGAAAACAAATCTCTCTTGTGCTGTTTTTAATGCTCTCTCACTTATGGTTATGGATTGGGCATTGGCAGTCATGGGCTTTGGCCGAGGGGGCTCCACGGTGATGGACGGCTTGCTAATGGGGGCACTCCATCCCAAGCCAAGAAGTTGCTTTTAAAGACCCTTTTGGTAACACAGTAATTCTCTCCATAAGAGATCCCTAGATGGTAGTGGAGTTCCAAAGTCTTTGTGGAGTTCTTAAGCAAAGGAAAAAAAAATGGACAGCAGTGTGGGAATTGACCGTGGTGTATTGTGGGGGAGTGGTGGGATGGGCGGAAGAGAGCAAAGGGGGAAAATTGGGACAACTGTAGTAGAATAACAATAAAAATAATTTAATTAAAAAAAAGCTAGAGATCATGACCCCTTAGCAGAGAGGCAGGTTAACAAGTCTTCCTTTAATGTGAGGGTTACAGCTGCCGTTTTGCACCTGCACAGACCTCACCTATTTTATTCCTGACTTTTCTTTACAGACCTGTGATCACTGAGTCGAGCTTTCTTTGAAATTCATTGTGGATTTGACAATTGCTAGATTTTGGACTGATCTAGTCATCTCAGGAATCCCAGTCTGTATATGGTGGATAGCAAATTTCTTCAGTATGCAGGGGACAAGGCCTGCCCGCGTGTCCTGCATGTGGCAGGCAGTTAATACATATTTGTGGAACTGAGAATAGTTGACCTGAAAGGAGTTGCTATGCATCTTTTGTCAAAATAATTTGAAGATTCGGTTTTAATTTTGAGAAGGTGCTACACAAAAAGTAAACAAAACACATTTAAAATTCCTGACAATGGACCATGCCAAGGATTGGATTTTATGTTGATTTGCTTGGGTGTATTAGATAAATACAGAAAATCTTACATTTGTAGAAGCCCTGCTTTCCGACAGAGAAACAAAGGGACCGTTTCTATCTTGTCCTGGGACTCAGCTGCTCAGCTGGGTGTACAGCCCAGTCATTGTAAAGGTGGCATTGGTGGTAGATGGGCTTAGAACTGGGTCTAACCTCCACGTCAGAGCTGAATATCTGGCCAGCCCGACTGAGTAAGGGGTTTACCTAGTGCCCACTGCAGGAACTGATCGTGGTCCTTATGAGAGATATGCAATGGGAACTCTATTTGAGGGGTGGATTTCTCAACAAGCATACAAACTAAGACCACAGAATGAATGGTGGTTGTCTCGTCAGATTTTGTGCCATTGGTCAGGCCTCCGGGCCTGGAAAGGGAACTTGGAAGAGCAGGGCAGGACTCTAGCCTTAAGAGGAAACTGTGTCACTCGTCAGATGACTAGGACAGGGAGCCAAGACAGACCCTGGAGAACAAACCAGGGCTGGGGGTCTTGCTCTCTGGGCACATAGAAGCCCAGGTGTTTTAACCGGGGCGTCAGAGTAGGACACTTTAGCAGCGAGACAAACAAGCCATGTCTTAGATTCTCCTTAAAGCCCCTACATCAGGTTAGGCTTAGTTTTGGGTCTTGAGGAAAAGCCCGAGACGGTGTTTATTTTATATCTTCTAGTATCTAGCAGGATGCCTGACAGTGTAGTACTCAGTAAGTGGTGGATTGCAGTGGACTAGCACGGGCACTGTTTTGAAGATGTAGAAAAGTAATGAAAGCTTATGTACAGTTGGATTTACATGTAAAGGGACATTTTTTTAAAAAGCCTTTTACTACTATCGAGGTTTTGTAATGGCCAAAATAGGCAGGCAGGAAAGGGCTATGTCAGAGGAGGGATCCTGAACTCACTCTGGAAGCTGTATAGTCTGGAGAAAAAACCAACCAGCCAACCGTGGGCTGCGGTTTCAGAGAGACCTGGGTTTGGGTCTCAACTTTGCTGAACACTAACTGCGTGATTGTGGCCAATGACTCTGCCTCTCGGAGCCCAGCTTAGTCACCAATAAACTGGCAGTGCTGTTGCATTTCTGGAAGGGGTGTTGTAGGAACTAAATGTGTTAACATAAGTTAATACTTAGGTGGTGCCTGCAACATGGCAGGTCATGGAAATGGCAATTCCCATAGAGAGTCCTGAAAGATCTGTGGAGAGAGGTATGAGGCTTTCGATGCCTTTCGGTGGGGTTTGATGACTCTGGTGGGCGTCTTCCTGAGGCTCCCTGTGTGACGTGATTCTCGCTGATGTAATAGGCTGGGTCGATGTCCTGCAGACCCGATGACAGCACACCCACACCCTGTCACCCTCCCTGCCAAGATGGACTGTACTCATTGAAGCCACTCATTCGCTCCCTTGCTGGCCCCTCCACACGAAAGGCCCGTGGAATTTAGGCTTTATTCACATCTTCCTGGAAAAATCAGCATGGGTGCCTTGGGGTGGTGATGTTCTTAGAGACGGCGTTTGTCTTCGGGGCGGGCATTCGGCCACGTAGGTGAACCTCAGCCCTCTCATCTTCTGTCCAGTCATCCAGTTTTCCTGCGTTTCAGTGTCCTGTTCTGTCGATCGGAGTTTGCACTTGCCCAGCCTTCTGGTTTGCAGGCGTGGGAGAGCACTGAAAATAAGAATCAGGAAAAAAAGGCCTCTTTTTCCGCTATTGCCAAGGTTCCCAGGAAAACTGAGACTAGTTGTTGGATTACTCTCACGTGGCCCTGGTGTTTCTTCACTCAGTCACCCACAAAGGCAGGGCCAGGGGGCAATTTTAGGTTTGGGAATCTTAGCATCACAGATTCCGTTAAATTCTCTCTTGTCCTCAGGCTCCCCTCTCCTGTTTTCCTTCCAGGTAAAGCAGAGGGCAGGCAAAATACATATTTATGGATGAACTAGCCAATTTAAATATGATCAGGCTATGTTCAGGTGGAAAGGTGGGCTAGCGTGGTGAAAAGGGTATAGTCCACCTTGGGTTTATGCAGACCTTGGCTTTGATGGGCTCAATGACCTTGCCCTTATGGGGTCCAGTCATCATTAACTAATATTTACTGAGTATGTAGTGTGATCCCAGCACTGAACAGATGCATCATGTATGTTATTTTCATGAATCCCCACTACAATCTCGATAGGTATGTATAATTATTCCCATTTTATATATGAGAAAAATGAGGGTCAGAGAATTAGTGGCATAAATGGGAAGCAATGATTTTCCTACAGCTGCGGCTCCTGTCCCTGACACAGTGTCTCCTGTTGATATTGTTCTTACTAAACCTCCGCTAATTACAGTACTACCGTCCCACGGCATTCATGTGACGTATAGAGATATTTGCTGTCTCTATAAAATAAATTTGTCCTGCCTACTTCAAAGAATTGCTTCGAGGAAGAAGAGTTTTGAAAAGTATTAATTTTTTTACAAATGTAAAGAAATACAAAATATACATAGAGGAAATGAAAGCAGGAATCACAGAAAGAAAAACAGAAAAGGATGAAAGAGAGAAGGTGAATAGAAAAATCTTTACCTATTAATATGTGAGCACTTACCATATTTAATTACTTCATGTGTTGTTTTATTTAAAATTCATAGCAACTCAATGAGGTACATGCTAGTGCTATTGTTATCCCTAATTTACAGACGAGGAAACTGAGATGCAAAGGGGACAAATCTATTGCCCAAGATCACGTACCTGGAGGCAGCAGAACTGGGATTGAAGCTCCAGTCTGACGTGGGAGCCTGCAGTTTTAACTCTGATAATGTGATGTTCTGCCTTTCGAGGGCTTTCAGGGGAGTTAGGGCAAAGGCTAGCAAACCCATGAGAGCGTCTTAACTCATTTTTTTCAGAGGAGGTGTCTGCTGTGGAGGTGGTGACAGCTAAGGTGATTTCTAAAGGACTCACAGGAATTGGCAATAAATAAGACAGGAGGGTTAGGGAAGAACATCATCAAGCAGAACCTTATTAAAGAGTTCATAATTTACCCTAGAGGGCAATGAAAGGCTGTGTGTAGGGGCGTGCCGTGCTCAGCTCGG